>VZRS01000667.1:97666-131437 GCA_013398055.1 Ifrita kowaldi | reverse complement strand
AGAGGGCAACTCCACCACTGTGCTTTGCCAGTCTGTCTTTGCCAAACAGCTTGCAGCTGTTCATGACAACATTCCAGTAATGTGAGCTGTCCCACAATGTCTCTGTAATTGCAATGAGGTCAAAGCCCTATGATTGCACAGAGATCTCCAGTTTCTCCTGTTTGTACCCCATACTGTGTGCATTCGTGTACATAGACTTTATAGAAGTATTTGACTGTGTCAATATCCCAGTGAGGGTACAAAGGGATGTCCCACAGTCCATTCTTGTTGTTATGCCTTTGGGTACTTGTGCTCGTTGGAGGTGTCCCCTCTTTAAGCCTCATTTTGCTACTTGGGGGGTTGCAATAGTTCTCCCCTTCCCACACCTCATGTCTGTCAAGCCTGGCTATGTCCCTCTCCCCTTTCAAATCTAGATTAAAGCTCTCTCAATGAGCCCTGCTAAGTCCAGAGCTAAGATCTTTTTTCCCTTTGAGACACATGGACCCTGTGTGTTGCCATCAGGCTCAGTGTCATAGACACTGACAGACGATCAAACCCCCCAAATTCCGCTAATAATATCAGTCTCAAAGCCAGGTATTAATCTACATGATTTTCCTATTTCTTGCCCCATCATTTGCTGAAACTGGCAGGACAGAAGAGAGCACAGCTTGTGCTCCAGATCCCGAGGTCCTGAGGTCCCTCTTGATTGTCTGCAGCCTTCTTAGGACTCCATCAGTACCCAGTGGGAAAACCAGCAGTGGGTGATAATGACTGGACCGTTCCAGGCTGGGACATTTCTTCTATATTCAGGGCATGCAGGTGCCACATGAAGGAAGCTCATTGCAGTCTGTGATCTTTTTGGAACAGGGTAAATATTCGAACCAAAGGACCACACACTGCTGACCAGAGACCAGGTTTGATTTTTCAGAACACTGAAACCCAAATTGTTTTTATTGTGATCTTTAACTGCAAAGTGAATATTCAGCATCTGCTTATCATCCAAGGGCCAAAAGTTAACCTTAGTAGTTTGGCATATAATACTTTTTCCATTTGCTCAAGTGATTTCAACTGTCGTCCAGGTCATATGTTCAGGTTCTCAGCATCCTGCTGCATTAATACTGGACATTGTCCTCCCTTATCTACTAAAATGTTATTAATTGTTGATGACAACCAACTGGGATCTCAATATATGCGCCATTATTATGTATGCATTGATAGGATTCTACTTGCTGGACTTCAATCTTGCCTGGTTTGTGACCATAATGCTCTTGCACATCAGCCACCTGAATCAGATCAAATGGGGTCGTTTTTCATTTGCGATTCCGTGCTTCACCTCAAGGTTTTATAGTGGATCTGGTGTCATGTGGCAAGGAATTTGAAAGAAATAAGGAATAACGTTCCCCTAGTTTAACATAGTGACCACCCCCTATATTTCTATCCTATTCTTCAAGGAATATGATTAGCTTTCTAATCTGTACAACGCTGTGTGGATTGGTAGCTCTCTTAAGGGTCCTCTCTACCTTTTCTTCCAATTACAAGGATAGTGAAAGATACAATTTAGTATAGAGTGAACATGTGGAAGGCTGTACAAAATAAAAAGCTTATGCTTAGAAAGAAAAGCCACATAAATATTCTGAAGAAACACTTTAAGCGCTATCAAGTAAAAAAATCTAAAATATTTTGGATAAAACACTGCAGACATGTACTAGCAAGAATCTGGCCCATGTTTTTCTCTTACCTCCCGTGAGGTAATTTGCTTCCTGTTAATAACTTGCACCCCTGCCAAGAGATTTTCATCTTCATTCGTTGCATGTACAATATCACTTGGGCAGAACTTGTCTCATGACCATGTTGCTCAACTATCAGAATACATTTTCAGACAAACCAAGCAAATGAAGTGCACCTGCTTGATGTTCTGACTCTAATGAACAGATTGTAAACTGTATCTGAGAAAGCAGTGTTAACAAACCACCACCTGCTAAAACATCACTGTAAGATAAACTACCTTGGATAATTCAGTTCAATTATAAATCTGATTAATTTCATCCACACAGGTGCGCTCAGTCTAAATCAGTACACAAAGACCAGTTTACACTTTGGTGAGCACTGGCCCTTTCGATAACTAAATTGTTCTACTTTCTGGCATCTAAAGTTTAATCAACTTTAAGTTAGCTGAACAATCAAGAAACATATTTTATGTATACTTCTTGAGCCACACATTTTTTAATAAAATATATTCATAACTAAAAATTTAATTTAATGCAACAAAAAAAGCCAGAGTGTATCTGTATATATAAATGAATTTGTAGTTATCTTTAATACAAAGATAAAAGTTCAGTAAAACCTTGAATAAATTCTTCTTTCATTGCTATTAATATTATGGGTTATGGGACTTCAAAAGAGGTCAAAGATAGTTCTAGTGTAAACAATACATGTCTTTCATGTCTGTTGAAATACCTTCTTGGAGGGCTTGCTGCTTAACCATCCCAGGGGCTTAGAGTGAACGGCCTGTAGTTCCTTGAGTCCTCCTGGATGCCCTTTTTGAAGTATAGATGTAGCTCAAGACTCTGGTTCAGGCTGTTACATATTAATGCAATTAGTTGAAGTTGAAGCACTGTAATTTTAATTATTTTCATGTAAGGAAGTAACACAATGGGTGGTATAACTTGCAGACTGATTAAATGATATAGAAAAAGAGAAGTGTTTTAGGTTCTACTTCTTCAGTTTATAGCTCCTTTCATACAGAAATGCATAGCACCATATGTTCAATCTAAGTTCTGGTACAGAAGTAGTAGATTTTATTAAAATCCATTAAAAACATAAAACAAAGAATACATTGGTAATTTTGTACGTGAGTGCTCCTACCAGTTATTTTTTGTACAGTAATAGTAAGTGCAGACAGGTCAACAGGGCCCTTTATTCCTCTTTACATTTGCAGATGAGTATTTTTGAAAATGTATCCAATACTCATTTCTAAGATCACAGGTAATAACGTTGCAAGTTGTCACAGGTTGATAATTCAAAGTGTTGAGGGTTTTAAAATTAACAGCTTGAAACAAGTTTGCATTGTCTGTTCTAGGAAGGGTTGGATGCTATATTTCTTGGTCACAAAATTTGTATTAGACACACCCCAATTGTAGCAAGGCTTATACAAGCAGAAATCTATGGTGCTTTTTTTTTTTTTTAGGTGCAGTTTATACTGATTTCACAAATTAAGTAAGTTCATAGCAATAAAGGGTATTTTGCTGATTTAAGTTAGTTACAATAAAACTCTTTTCAGTATCAAAAAATAACTAGAAGTCACACTTTCATATGATTTCTCAGACTGACAAAAATATCTCATTTAGACACCAGGAAAAAATGCAGTTCGTTTTAAATGCCCTTTCAGATTTAATATAGGTTATTTTCCTAATTGTTGATAATTATTAAAGTAAGTCAGATAGGCATTTGGATGCAACAGATATTGAAAAAATAACTAAGTGATCAGTGAAGCTCATGAAAGGACTGATTGCATTGACATTTCCATTGACTTTTTTGTATTTTGAAGGTTTGAGTTAGCTCTGATGTTATTTAAATACTGTCTAATTTTATAGCCATTTCCGTGGTGCAGGAAAAAACCCCAACTAACGTAAAATAAATTGTATTGTACCTTTTTTCTTCTTTCTTCTTGTTACATGGCTGAAATATACTGCGCTTCTACTTTCCTTGCCACTTCTTTCTATATAGTGTAAGTCAGATTAATAACAGGAATGTACATTCGCTGTGGTGCAATGTAGCTATGCAGTGTGCCGGGTGCAGAAGAAATGGTTTTAGTCTTTTCTAAGAGGTTTTGTTATGCAGAGAAATCAACAGAAGCCTGGGATACCAAGACTGATTAATAATTCCAAATCTATATTAAGGATTTTTATAACTTTTTCTAAGACACAATTAATGAAGTACTAATCTTACTCAGAATATGGACTTTATCTACAGGAGTTGTTTAGACATCAGAATCAGACCCAGTGCTGCTTTTCCCAATGTCAAAGTCCTTCATATGCTTTCTATTTTCTTTTTCAAACACAAAAATCACTAGTGAAAGGTTTAAAGTCATCCAGAAAATTTGTTTTTTGCATTGTGTATCTATTACTTTCATAGCAGAAACCGTATTTCTGTTGTGAACACTTTAGAAAAAGACATAAGGAGATAAATCTCTCATGGGATTGATTCAATCTGGCAAACTCCCAGGTGTCTCCTTTGTGTATAGAAGGAGCTGTGCCAAGTACCTTAGGCCAACTTTCATAAGGCCCAGTTTAGGCAGCAGTGTTACTACTTCTTCACTTCTCAAGGGTTAAATCGGAAGGAATTTGAGCATGGAGCATTAGTTCTTTCATAACTGTGTATTACCCAGGTTTGCTATATAGTGTAGAACAGCTCCATATTATGTTTTAGGATATGGGTTATGATAGCTACATATAGGGTAGGTTTTTATTTTGGATAGCTGCTGCAGGTAATATGAATTAAGTAGTATCTTTTGTAGTGCCAAATGTGATAGAATTTCATGCTTTTTATTTAGCAATTTGTGAGATCTGCATGCCATTTACTTGTTGAAAGATTTTGGATTACTGTTTTTTTACAGTGCTCAAAAACCATTCTGAATCTATAGATTATGTGACTATTGTGTTTTTATCTGCAGGATGTGGCTTAATCTTCTTTGACATTTCCATTGGGTATGACCCAGTTCTATTACTCTAACCAGTACCAGTGATATTTAAGACCCTTGTTTAACAGTGCAAAACTTGTGCTTGACTCTGGGGTGCTGGAGATGAAATAAATATATTTGAAGCGAATTTCTGAATCATAGCCTGACTTACATAGGTTTCCAAGTACCTACAACCCCATGACATTAGATTTATATCAGTCTTTTAATATTTTGCATACATTCTAATTCATACTGTAGAGGTGGATGCTGCTTGTTCTTTTCTTAAAGGCGCAAGTTTATAACAAATTTTGATCTTTTATTGTTAAAAATGCTAATGAAGCATTGAAATGAAGTACAAAAATAATGATTGATGCGGATAGTGTTATTAATTGTATGGCATTTTTGTAAATATAATGCACATTTCCAGTAAAAAATATCTCGTTATTTAAAATGCTTGATTCAATCTCAAATTCATTTACACCACGTATAAACACACAGATTTTGTACAAAAGTGTTGTGTGCAGGTAGACCTGTAAAAAGAAACCACTTTTATTTGCTTTAAAACTGTTCTGTAACTTTTAATGACAGAGAAGTCTAGACTGATTTATGTCATATATTTTTACACTGGAAACTCTATCCTGTAGTATATAATGATTTTTAGAACAATTACACATTTATTTATAAAGTCAAAAGCTTAAAATTTCCTTCATAAGTAAAAATATTATTTTATTTCTTTTGAGAGATAACTTGCTGATTTTTTTTTATTTAGCTAATCCCTTCTGTGTCATTTTTCCAATACTGAGATTAATTTTAGCTAATACTATCTAATCAGTGTGAGATGAGCCTATACTGCTTTACTGCTTTACTTGTTCTTGGGAATTACTATTTTTGTTACTTTCAGGCTTTTAAGGACTTTGCCAAGGAAGATTTAAGCTAATATCTATTCAGAGGAAATGGAGAGATATGATACATATGTAAGCATTTATTTACTACACTGGGATTAATGATAGATCAGATGGAAATAGGTTATACATATAAGTAAAATATGTATAAGATACATGTTTGCTGCTGTTGACAAACATCTTACCCCTTTTCCAGCATGTGCTTTCAGGCTCATTCCACATTATTCCTCATTGAGTTCTGGTTTATTAAGTCTCCAGAGTTCAATGAAAATATTGTGTATCTTTGTAAAAAAAGCTATTACTACTTCTGAGTTGGTACTTCTATCATTTTTATGTAGTTCTCCACAGTATTTTTAGCTATTTGACAGAGTTCCTTTGTACATCTCATTTATGTTTAAGTATTGGCAGCCTATGATGGGGAGTTCTATTGCCGCTGTGCTGTTCCTTTGCCATCATCTCCTCCAGAGTCTGAACAGGCCCTCAGTTCAACAGCACATGTACATGCTTGATTTCCATCACTGTTAGTGACCACATGCAAGATTTTAATGTAACCTTGTGTCATGAATTGTTTCTGAGTATATTAATGTCCTTACTTCTATGTTGTATCTGCTGGTTATGCGACTTCACCTACAACAACAGAATCAAGGCTGTGATGAACCTCAAGATGCCTGAAGACATCTCAGTTTACATATTGTTCTGAAAGACAAATTTGTAGGAATCTGACATTTTAGTTCATAATCTCTTCAGTGTCTTGTAGATGGCTTTTTCTTTGCTCTCTGTTAGTGGGACTTTGAATATACTGGTGGACTTTTCTAATTTATAAACTGTTTGACATGAGCGAAATAATTTCTGCATCTAAGTGACATAATGACTTGGAGACACAGAGCTTTAAGCCTGACTTCTGCAAAGGTTTTTGAGCCTCTTTTTGAGTAGCCTAACAGAAATTAATAGACATGTGTGCATGCATTTACAAGATCGGGCTACAATTTTCTAAAGAATTGTTTGGGACTTTGGTATTCTGTGGGACTGTCACATGGGATGTAAGAAGAGTAATTCATATTTTAATACTGTCTTTTAATTTTTCCATTTTAGGACTTTAGTGTTGTAGATTGAGACATAATGTGCAATAAAATACATATTTATACTGAAAGGGGCTGTGTTCTACATGATCTATTAAAATAGTGCTTTGTAAAGAAACAAGAAATAAATTATCCATCTTTCTTGCACATTTCAAAATGGAAAACCCTAATGGGTGGTTATATGATCTTTTTTCTTTATTGGCACATATATACATGCCTCCTATTATGCTTTGGTGGATTTGGAAAGAAGGGATTTAATTATTTATTGGCTGCTGAATATCGTATTTTTACTTCACATGTTGGTGATGATTAATTCTTTTTGTAATTTTCTGATGAATTATTTCTGTTTCTGCCTAATCAGCAGGCATACTGTGAAATATAATTGCACTTGAAAGAAAATTACGGTCTCATGAGATGAATAAGTTTGATGATTAAATTACGTAGAATAAAGCAATAACATTCACATACCCAACCAAGATAACATACTCATCCTTTGTTGTGCTTTGATGACCTTCATAAAAACAGAGAGTATTTTTAGAAAAAAATTCATATATTTCAAGTCAGACTATATGATATGAAATTTGAGGAATCCAAAGTAAGATATAGTCTTACAGAAAATACAAAAATTTCACCTTTTTAAATTAAAAAAATATTGGTCCTGGTCTAGGTTCAACATAATGTAAATCACTGAGCTCTTAAAAAGCGCTTAAAATTGATCAAACCCCATACTTACTACTAAAGTTAATTACTGGGCTTGATCAGAAATAAATTTACAGGCTGCTGTTCACATCAGCAGGAGGTGGACTTGGTTGGAAGGGACCTTAAAGGTCATCTAGCTCCAACCCCCTCCCCTCCCCCCAACTCCCCCAGGCGTGGATGCTGTAATATTTACAAAATCCCCACATTTTTAAGACAAGTAAGACTTTGCTTTCTAAATAATAGATACTAGAGTGTAAGTAGGCCAAACAGCTGTCTAGGTATATGTTATGAAATACCAGTATTAAAAGATGTAAAATTAAGTTTTGCTGGATTTACTGGAGCTCGTTTTGAAAGGTAAACTTCAGCTTTCATGAGAATGGCACCTTAAACTGATTTAGCAGGTTTTCCAATCAATCTGAGCTCTTCAGAGTGCTAATTCTGAGTTACAGCTTCTATTTGACAACTTGCACTATAGATTGAGTGCAAAATCATGCAAATTGAGCCAAAAATCACAAAAAAAAAAAAAAGAGACGAAAATTAGCCTTTGGCATGCATGGCTGACATTTCATGAGAAATTTCTCAAAAAGTGCTTATAGTATAGACTGTCACCAAGACTGAAGTGCATGGTAGCAAATCCCTCTCATCCAAGTAGTCATTTTTACCTCAGTTCAGTGATTGCTAAATCTTGGTAGAAGAATTTCAGAAAGAAAATTGTCCTTCCAAAATAAATAATCTATTAGAACAACTCCCTGTGATTTTTAAAATGGAACTTGGAGTTGGAACTTTTTATGACTGGTGATCTTTGATGCTGAATCTCAGAAGAGGTTTAGTATGATTTTTCTGAGGAATGCTGGGGGATGTGAAGGAAAAAAAAAACCCTGAATAAATGGACAGAATTAATATGATGAGTGCAGTGCAGCTTTGCTTAAAAGCATGATTCAGTAGTCATATATTAATACAGAATCAAGTGTGGATAGCCAGACGTTTAGCCAATGTAAGTCACTGAAGGCATGTTGTCAGCTTATGTAATTTATATACATTTGTACANTCTTCTCTTCTCTTCTCTCTCTCCTTTTTCCTTTTATTTTCAATAAAAAGAAAATCAGATAACACTTTCAAGGTCTTTGGTATACAGGTGAATAGATTAAGAATGTTTTGGACGTTCCTTCAGTTTAAGAGCCATAAATCCAGAAGATGATGTCTAAACTCTAAACAATTTAAATACAAATATATCTATGTTTCTATATTAAAAAAAGTAAGATTAACAAACTTATTATTGTATTTATTACCACATTGCAGTAGTGTAGGTCAAGGGAAAGTGACAGCAGTAAATTTCCCAGCTCTCAGTGACCCCAGTTTGAAATTAAAAAATAATAGTGCATGGAGTACTTGCTTGTTCTGGTCTCCTTCACCAAAATTTATGCAGAAGTATCCTAACATATGTCTTCAGGCATGGAGAAGTGTAGATTTTCTATTTCCATGTTGAGTTGGCTTCATTATACAGCTAGAAATATCAGGAAGTTTCCATTAAAACAGGGAAGGTCTGTTTTATTTCTGAATCTACCAATCTCTTTTATGTGTGAATGAAGTTACATCTAAAACCCACAATGATGCTACAATGTTTTGACTTTGCATGCTCTATAACTCTTGTAAAATCTTTGTCGAAAGAGGGTAATAAGAATGGCAACTGTGCACATGTTCAGGAAAAACCTGCAGACTCACATTTTTGTACAGAGATTGGACTTCTCCTACTGTTTTTAAGTGAATGTCAGTGTGGAGAGGTGGTCTTTTAGGAGTGTGACTTAGAGAATAGAATGTTAGAAGAGACTGAATCTCTCTGGGGGAAAGAATGGCAGCTCCCGTAAAACTGGAGATACCGCATGGTACATAGAATATAGATGCCTTTTTGTGAATATATACACTGCCTCGGTTATTTCTCCAGAATGAAATACACAGGACTGCTGACATAAAGTGCCGAAGAACTGTAAATTTATTTTTCTGATAGGTTTGAATGTTTCAGAAATTATTTAATTTGAAACCCTTTACTTTGGTGTTTCTCTTTTGGTTCAGTTTGTTTTTTGTTTGTTTGCTTGTTTGTTTTTCTAAGTCCCTGGCCCTGTTCTTGCTAATCCTCGCAACAAGGAGTGTTCTGCTAACTACTTCATGTTTATTGAATGAAAGAAGATTCTGGGAAGAAAACACAGCTGGACAGTGGTGCTGAAGGAAATGGCATGTAGGGTTTGAAAAATATACTTTATACTACAATGAATTCACAAGAAGACCTTTGAAAGAACCTTGACCATAGTGAAAAAACATGAACTGTTGAAAGCAGAATAAATCTTAAAAGAAAAACCAGCAGAAGGGCATAAGGAGCTTTCTGTGTGCGTACAGAACTTGAATACAGCTGAAGTCATATCTCTTCAAAGAGCTTTTTTACAAGAAGAGCCTTACATTTGCAAGAGATTAGTCTGTTTCTGTTCATACCTATGAATATGCAGGTAAATGAAATCCAAATCTAGTGTGTGCTTGGGGTTATCAGTGTTTGAAAGCTCTCTCATGCTGTTCATGGGGATGAAACGGAATCTCCCTCAAGCAGAAATTCTTCTAGTAAATGGGCTTGTTTTTTAGTGAGAAGGCAGAAATATTTGCAACAGGGATTCTGATTTTGGTAGGCTACTGGAGAGTGAGTTCTGGTGACAGCTGGGTTGGGATTCCTCTCATCTAGTACTAAACTTCATCTAAGGCAGTAAAAATAAAGTAATGGTAGGTTTCCTTTGTAGTCCACTAGATTTGCTTCAGCTCACAGTTCTCTAATCCTTTGTGTTTTGTTTTAGGGTGAAAGTTTCATTCCATGGGAATTCTTTAAGATGAAGTAAGGCACACTCCAGAAGTGTCTGTATCACAAACAAATTAAATGAGGGGAAGTTCTTGTGGTGAGGCAAGTAGATTTCTCAAAATGTTGTAGTCCATGTAAGTTTACTCCTAATATACTGCAGCTATTGATGCAATAGCTTAAGATTGTTTTTTCTTTCTTTTTTTTTTTTTTTTGAGTGGGGAGAAGCAGAGTGTGTGTAGAAAGAGTATGTAAAACTCTTCTAGAAGAGAGCCAAACCTGTCAATAAAGCTAAATCACTTGGTCCGTGAGCACCTATCTTTTCATGTAACAAAATATCAAGACTGCATGGAGCCA
This sequence comes from Ifrita kowaldi, assembly GCA_013398055.1. NCBI lineage: Eukaryota > Metazoa > Chordata > Aves > Passeriformes > Cinclosomatidae > Ifrita > Ifrita kowaldi. Next base: position 120,910 of record VZRS01000667.1, on the reverse strand, counting down.
GAACAGCAAAGAGTGACAATATTATTTGTTGATTTACCATCTTACTGGTAGTTGATTAAATCATCTAACAAGGTATTGTGATGAAGATACTGCTGCTAGAGAAGAAAGTAAGAGAGACTCATGCCAGTAGGACAGACAGTTGCTAAAGACATTGTAAGGCAAGCTGCTATGTTATTTTTTGAAGCATTTACTTCCATAATTTAAAAAAAAAATAAGTACTCTTTTAATAACTAAAAATCTTCTTGCTTTCCTAAATTCTAGCAGTTTCTATGGACAGGATTATTCATCATCTTGGGGGTGGCATTTATTTTTCTCAGTTTTTTAGGGTTGCTGATTTTTTTTCTATAGATCCTTAATTAAGAATGGCTCTGGTCTGGCCCTTGTTGCTATGATTGATCAGCTGGCAGGAAGATGAAAGAAGAGTATTTCTAAGAATAGAATTAGACTGACTTGTCTGTGTGATGTCCTGAATCTTGTTAATCTGGTTAATTATAGGGCATTTTAGATTTTGTCTCATTAGACTTCACAAATTTGTATTTTTACCCACAGTGTGTCTAAGTCTAATTTTAGCATTATCTTTGAAGTGAATAGGTGTAAACTATTGCTTTCTCTGGATTCTTCTTGTAGGATAAGTTTAGTTTAAGACCAGAAATCTCAGCCCTATCATCACAACTTAATTCAAAGATCAAATCAGTAGGTAATTAATTTGCATTTTATTTTGCATTCAGTATCAGAAGAAATTATTCCTTAAGGATGTACTCAAGAAAGATAGTAACCTCAACTGTAGTGGGCATTCTTAATTCACAGAACTACCTATCTTCTGTAATTCAGTGTAGCAACTATGAGGTCTTTCTTTAAATTTATTTAGCAAAAATCCTGGTTTTGTATTTGAGGAATATGAGTGCTTCTGAGGGTCCTTACTTCTATGCTTTCTTAATGTTTGCAGTTTTTAATCTCAGTCTTTGGACTGTAATTAAGGCAATGGTTTTTAATGTAGCCTCATCTTTCCCCATTATATTATCTGTATTTGAAATGCTGGCATGTGGTTATTATTGAAGCTAAGAATGGGTTAGAACTGAACCAGAAGTTCCATTTTGGAAGTCCAGTGCACTGTAGAGCCTAGGAATGAAAGAGATGTGTCCAGCTGATTGAAAGCATTAACAGGAAACTATGCGTCCTCAGGGGCTGGAGATATTTTGAAGCAGAAACTTGACAGAAAAGATTAGAGATAATTGTCTTCTTTATTCTCACAAAATTCAGTGAGAAAGTTTCTCATTTAACAGCTTGCCGATGACACAAGACATATTGGACAGCAATTTCATATGAACTTGGAGACCGATTAACAAAAGGTAGGGATAGAAAGCTGGAACGTTTTTCACATTACAAGTGATAAATGGATGTATTCCTCAGAGCTGTCAAGGTGGTCGCATTCTAATAAGATTAAATTAGTGAAGGGAGACAATAAGCATATAAGTCACCAATTGCCTAGTTAAACAGAAGATACTGGTATACAGAAAAAATAGGGAAACCAGAGATATTTTCATTTATTACACTGAATTCAATAAATGGTCAAATAATCTCAAGAATGGTAAAACCAGTAAAGTGTAACATACAAGAGGTCTTGCTCAGTGATGTGTATTTTGTTTTAAATCAGTTTGAATATGGGGTACTTTGTGACTGATAGCTCTGTCAGTTTGAGATTAGGGACAGATTTATCACTGCACACTTATAACAAGATGTCTTGCTCAGTCATAGGCAAAACAAACAGTATAGATTAGGGCTGACCAAAATGCTGCTGAAGAAAAAAAAGACAAAACCACAACAACCACCAAACCTGTCAGAGTCTTGAACAATTTTTTTGTTATTCTGGAAAATCATAAAGTGCGAGAGTAACCAATTTACTGCCAATTTTTAGTTGAACCTCTGAGAAAGACTTCTTGCCTGACCTGCACTCCACTGAATGTATGCAGTAGTATCAATCCTTCTGCTTCACTCATATCTATAAGGGTAAATTCAGACTTCTAAGGTCATCAATCCTAAGTATCTTTCAAAGAACATGAGATACTAGCACTGAAATTTGATAGAGAAAGTCAGTGCTGAAATATCACAAATACACAGCTTTCTGTCACGGAAAAGGCAGTAATAAGAAAGCACTGCTGAGTATAAGAATGTTTGACTAAATGGCTTTAATACCTGGTCTACCATTCCTCACTAATTTGCACAAACAAAAAACCCCCTTTGCTTAAAGCACTTTTACATCATTCTCTTAGCAAGAATGCAGAAGAGAATTTTCTGTGCTTGACTCTATTGCTTGCTACTTAGGCTAGATGTAGACACATCTTCATTGAACTTTTTGGGAACCATTATTACTATGAGTAGTTATATGTCCAAACTTAGGTTTCACCCCATTTGCTTTTGAAAGATGTTTATGATTTGAGGAAAAGAGAACTCTTTATCCTTTATATTAATATAGTTGATATTTATAATTTATGTTAATCTACCCTCAAAAGTAATGACCTTTTAAGTAATCTACATGACTGTTTGCTTTCCCTTTAATTATGGGAACTTCTGGGAAATCAATCAGTTCTGAAAACTAAGAGCTCTTCCAGCTTAAAAGCAGCTTTTTTTCCAGCTTTTTTATTGGACTGCTCTTTACATGTTTAGTTTTATTTTGTGTGGTGAAATGAATGGAGATTGTTAACCAGGCTGCCAAGACAGATGCTACGTGGTGAACCATGTTACAGAACAGTAATGTCAGATTAGAACTGTCTTGTAATTTTTTAACGTTCTTGCCTGTGAAGTTTACTATCCTATTAAATCTGTACGTTACTCCTTGTTAGGAGGCTTTCATAAGATTTCCTAAATAGATGGCTGGTGGAACAATTCATCATATAAAACAATACATCTCAGAAATTCATGGTTATAATTTATTCTGTAGGGGCAGGGAATCATGAGACATATTTCTTATTTCTAAATTCAAATTAATAGACATGCCTTCCTAAATTATGTTTTTCAATTTCAAAAGCAAAATCAATATACTTAAAATTATTTGAAATAAATTTTGTCCATTGCATAGTGGCTCAGGCTTTTACTCTTCCTTTTTAAACATCCTGTCAATAAATCATGCTGGGTAGATAGGGAGTGATTTACATTAAACAATAATGATGGAAATATATACACCAGGAAAATGCAATTATCTGTACCAAAAACCCCAAACCAATTTCTTAACAATTATGACTGTTAGCCTCATTTTCTATGGAAACAAAGTGTATGGGATTGTACTGTCTCCACATCTGTCCCTTTGCCTCTGCTTCCTTACTCAATGGCTAATTGCAAGCAAATGGGACGGTATGGTTCAGAGACAATAAATTCCTACAAATTTTGATGGTCAGAGAGAAAACCTGTCTGTGAGACTCTAATACTGACTGAAAAAATGCAGCAGGAGCTTGGATTTATTTGCCATCAGTGAGAAATATTGCAAATCCTATACTGGGAAAGCTTCAGTTGGACTTGACTCTTTCATTATGTGTCAACACATTCATGCCTCCATTAAATTTTGTCTTTGACATAGATTCTTTGTTGTTTAATAAGTTCATGCCTCAGATTTTGTGTACTTCCACTCAAAAGCCAGTAGATTATGAGACAGAGCTCATTGTAGACCAGGGCTTGGGAGGTTTAGTGCTTGCAAGAAGTGTTTTTCTCTCGTCCAATGCTATGGTATAAAGCAGTACAGCCCCAATGTGCTAATTGCTTTGTGGGTAGACCTTCAACCTGCAGTGAGCCTCTGTACGTTCTTGTTGACACTCATCGTGATTGTTCTCTTTTTGCACTCCCATGAAGGTGATCACAGGGCTGGAACACCCCTTGTATGAGGAAAAGCTGAGAGTTGTAATTATTCTGCCTGGACAAGAGGAGGCTCTGGGGAGACTTTATAGCACCCTTCCTGATAATATTTTCTGCTTGGTCCGTGAAGTCTCGCGAGCTCCCACAGAACCAGGGCAGGTTCAGTAACAGAGTTGGTAGCAAAGAGGCTGGGAAGGGGATCTGCTGTGGCCTTTATTCTGACAGGTGAGCTTATTGCATCGTCACCCATCAAAGGGAGGCTGGCAAATCCAGAGTACAAAGGACTAACAGGTTTTTCTCGGGGCTAGGGGAAGGCGGGGTCAGGGAGCAGGGACCAGTGGGAGAGCCCCAGGGGATGGACAAGGCGCTGAGGCCATCAGCCAACCGGGGAATTCAAACTGGCATACATTAACTTCACAGAAACATGCAACCTGGAGAAAGTCCCAGGGCAGCCCCAACACACAGGTGTTCACCGGTTACCACACCTTCCAGTACCTAATGGAGACTGTAAGAAAAATGGGGACAGAGTTTTTTGCAGGGTCTGTTGTGACAGGACAAGGAGTAATAGTTTAAATTAAAGGATGGTCAATTTAGATTAGATGTGAGGAAGGGGTTTCTTACACGAGGGTGATTAGACACCAGCACAGGTAGCCCAGAGAGGTGGTAGATGCCCCATCCCTGGAAACATTCCAGATGAGGGTGGACAGGGCTCTAAGCCAACAGATTTGGTTGAAGATGCCCCTGCCCATTCCAGGCCCCTTGGACTAGATGGCCTTTAAAGGTTCCTTCCAACCCAAGCTATTCTAGGATTCTATGGTTTGTGCTTTTCCCCTCCTTAGGGCATTTCATACCAAGATATAGGGGCTTCTATCTGTGATCCTGGGCTTGCTATGCACTGCAGTAGTCTGGCGGGACCATTAGTTGAACCAGGGCTTTTGAACTGTACTGAACAAGCCTTGGTGGTTTCAATAGAAGTAGTCACCACAGCTGACAGCAGAGTCAGGAAGCTTTCAGTTGAATCTTAAGTCTCTGAAGAATATTTGGGCACTAACTATCTTGTATATGCCTTAATTTGTTTACAAATTCAAGGGGCCATCCTAACCGCCTTCCTCTCGTGATATATACTTATGCTGCATTTATGTATTTGATACTGTTTAAACAATAAAAACTTTATTTCTACCACCAGAAACAGCAGGATCCTGGGCAGTGATCATAAAAAATGTTACATCAAACAAATTGTTGTTACGCTTTGTTAGGTAAAGAATAGAGCTCATTTCAGCTGTATACTCAAAAAGTGAAAGACATTGCCATCATAATTTTGTGATTTTATTTACATTTTGGGACTGCCTGGAAGCCTCCATCAGTGTCAGTGTGCCATTATGCTGTGTGAAAAACAAAGCAAAGGCACAGTCCTTATTCCAGCAAGCTAATGATTCGCAAAACTACAGAACATCAGGACATTTTTATGTGTGCTTATGTCTGAATTAATATTATCTAACCCCTAATGTTTCTTTTTCCACTTTACGGGTTGTGTCATCCATTGTTATTTTAGCAGGGTGTAGAACCTTGACATGATACATTTGCCATTATTGAGACAAAGAATGAAATTATTGGAAGCACTTTTGCAATAAATAATTTTATTTTGTCAAAACTTGACAGGCAATGCTCCTTTTCTTCTTTTTCTCTCTGATGACTGGATGTGATGACTAAAACTAATATAATCCATAGGTAAACAGAGGGGAGGAAATTATAAAAATAGTATATTTGTGACTGGAGAGCTTAAAAACAGTTGCCATAAACAAAGTCATTAATTCCCTTTATGAGAAATGCATGCATATGTCATTCTGTTAGGAAAGATACTTTTATTGCTCTCACTGAAGTAATAAATCACGGCAAAAACTGTTACGAAAATACAGCCCTGCATAGTGGGGGAAAAAAAAAATCATTGCTACATCTGAAGACTAAAGAGAGAAAAATATGTCAGTATCATACAGAATTCTTCTTGGGTGCTGAGGAAGAACTGGAAGAAGTGGGAGCTCAGCCCACATGTAAGATATATCTCTGGGGTTCCTGGATTACCTTGCTCAGCCTGTACTCCTTTTCTCATCTCTAGCTCAGCCAGCAGTTCACTCTTGAGCAGCTCCTGTTGAAGGTGTGCTGGCAGAGCTTCTCAGCTTCTGCCTCTTCTTGTTGGTTCACAGTTCATTGACAGGAGGTGGAGAGGAAAAAATGGGTGTAGAAGAGTAGGATATAAAAAACAGAGAACTTTTAAAATACTGCAGGGCAATTTCTTGTACATGAGATCTGTGGTGTCTCAGTGATCTGCCTTGCACATTCCAGAAGTGGGCAGGGAATAAGTCAATACTACCAATGCAGAAGGCTAAAAAAAAGAAATATTTCAGTCTGGCCCAGTGGAAAATGGAATAATTGCAACCACTGATCAAGTGATACATGTGTCCCCCTCTGGCTTTATCTGTACCAGTAGCTTCAACAGTGTAAGGGAATGTACTTCAGCAGTTGAGTTTGATCAGCTGGTAGAGGAGTCACCAACCATGGTTTCAGACTATGTCAGCCAGGACCTGCTCCTGCATGTAGTGTGGGAATTGGCACAGAACTGTTCCCATGTGGAAGTTTGCATTGAAGGATAAATTAAAATTGTAACTGCTCAGCAATGATAATTTGTGACCAAGGAATGATCTGGCTTTAGAAGCTGTAAATTCAGCTGGGCCATACCATGATTGTTCCAGGCATGATCCCAGACGTGTTTAATTTTCAAGTGCAAATATAATTTGTGTGTCCAGCTTTGTAACTCTAGTTCTTATCTGTTTACCTCAAAAAGGAGCAGTTTTATACTTACAGCTCTGGAGGCTCATGACTGCCAGAGACATCTAGGTGTACTCTAAATTATTGATTAAACTAAAAGCCTATGAAGACATCAAGTAAGAGATCCTGATACATGTGATTCAGACCTTTGGGTTGGCCAAGACTTCCTGCCCCATAAGCACACATTTCTTCTACAGAACTTTTAACTAGGAAAGTGTTTCTGTTAGTGTCTCCACTCTAAATTCCCAAGCCATCCTGGGGCTGTCATTCATGCTACTGAACAAAGATCATGCCTCTCTTTTTCTCTTCTTCACTGACCAGAGGTGGCCACAGTGTCCCTGTGCATATACAAATGCATGCTAAGACTTAGTTTTCTGTATTTTGTCTCTGGTATTCACATACAAATAGTTTTAAAGCCAGTATATTTTCCTTATGCAAATCTTAATTCTGTAGAGCTAAGCAAAGTAAAACTAGCATAAAGAGAAGAAATATGTGTGAATAAAGAGTTAACAAAAGAATTAGTATTATCTAATAAATCTATGCTGTATAGTCTCTTTCAGTGAAAAGATCTAGCTTCAGCTCTGGTTTCTGCTCCCTTTTTGTTGTGACATTCAAATTCCCACAGTAATACTTATCAAGTGGCTTGTGTGAACATGTGAACTAACACAATGTCCATCTGACACTGAGAATGCCAAAGTTACAGCTACTTAGGAGAATCCTGCCCTTAGGCTCTCTGCCTCCTTGTAGGGTGTAATATTGGTGAAAGTGCTCACTTACACGTCTTTCAGGTAAGAACTGCTGACAGTTCAAGGTGCAAGTTTAGTCATTCCTGATTGATCAATCTGACTTGAACCTGCTGAGGTTGTCTCTATGACAACAGCGAAAAGAAAATACACTTTTTACCTGCTGGCAAATGGACCAAGAAGAGGGAGATTTTCTGTTTCTGTTCCTTGCTACCTGACCAGTGTAGTTGGCTGGAGGCATGATGGAATAAATTCTCTAATAAGGAAGAAGATGAGAATGTATTCTCTCTGCAGGTGCTTATAGTCTGTACTTGGACGGTGCCTGTTGATGCTGCTCACTCTTGACAGTTAACAGGTGACCCTCCCAAGTGGTTTTCCCCACTTTTTAACAGAAGCTGCTGCTGTTATTGCTGTGGTTGAGGACTAAGCAACAGGTGCCTTCCAGCACTGCAGTCCCCAGATGCCATCCTTTCATTTGTGCTCTGAACTGGCAGTTACAAGCTTTTGTTCACAATGTTTCATTTAGCTGTAGAGCTGGATAGTAAGTGAAAGGGTGAGTTTTGACTTCTAACTGAAGTTAAACCTGCCAACCACCGTAGGCTGGCATCGTCAGTTTGTTCCCTGGCCTCTGCTTGATGTGAAGCAGTATTCTATTTCCTGTCCATCAGGAAAGATCCCCAAACTACATTTAGTTCTTACTATCATAGAAATTTATAGGAAGCCTGCACCAGAAAATGTTAATTTAGAGAGAAGGAAGCACAAATTAAACATTTTACAAAATTTTTACTTTAAACTGACACTTAAAAATGAAATGTCAATTTGCATCCTGTCATGATAAAACTTCATCTTTTTCAGACCTTTGGGTCAAGGAACTTGGGTGACATTAATTGTAAAACTGTTGATTTTTGTGTTCATTTAAATAAAACCCTGCAAATTCTTTAGATTTTTAAAAAATTGCTTCTAAATTCTTAGAAGAAGACTTATTAAATACTGGCCTGGAGTACAATTTTTCTCCGGCAGAAAGCTCTATTTCTTCACAAACCGTAATTATAGCCAAATCATTTTTGTGGTGATCCGAATGACCACTGATGAATTTATCTGGTGTAAATGGAGCATTTTTCACAACATCAGTATCACATACAATCATGGTCTGATTTGAAAGCATTATTTTTAGGCATTTTTAGCAATAGCATACAGTCAAATTATGAAGGTAATTAGGTACCCCTTGCTCTTAGTCACAGTCATTTTGTATAAACATCACACCTCAAACTCCCACAACCATGTCTTCTTATGTTCTTTTCAATTAGTAGTTTTCCTTTTTTATCTCAAGTCTCCAAAGTTGTGCACTGAGAGGCATTGATAATATGTGAAAAGAAACAATCTATTTTCTGCACATCAATATATACAATATTTATGTTATACAGCGATAATCTACCTCCCTCTGTGTGTGAAATAACATTTCTCAGTCATGGTGCTAAGGGTGTAAATCAAAACAGAGTCAGTCTAAAAAGTGTGCTTTTCATCCTCAAATACATAAAATATGCATATTAAATTAAAAAGCTTTGGAATTCATGAATTACTGTAGCCTGGGGTTAGTAATAATTTATATCTTATGAAATTACTTTGATAGTTATTCATGGAAGTAACTCAACAGTAAAGCATACATACCACAGTACCACAGCAATACATCTCAGATTATTTAAGAAGGAAAAACTTTTTTTTTTTTACCTGATGTAAATCAATCCAGATGTCTTGATTCCCCCCCAGTAAAGATCAAACTGAGGTTTTCAGTCAGTGTCTAGGATGCATTTGGAATACAGTATCTAATAACAAAAGCTAAATGTATAGGGGAAGCTTGGTGTGCATGATGGGCTCTTTGATTCTTTACATATATAAGGATTCAAATCAGTTATTTATTTGCTCTGGTTTACCACATTGTTGTTTCCTCCTTTCAGCTTCTGTAGACATACCGCCTGTTTTATCCAGGAAGGAAAATTCAGGCAGGAGAGTGAAAGTGACGGTGCTGTGGAAGATTTTATTCTCCCTCCAACAATTTAACTACATAAATCATGAGGAAATTTGCACTGTTGACTGCAGTTGAAACAGGTTTACACAGGGAAGCTTGGCTGGGTTTATAGAGGAGAGGGTAAATATGATTCTGCAGTCACAGTCTGGGATGGTCTGCAGTTCAAGCAATGACAATCACTCTCATAGGGTTACTGTCATGGCCCAGGGATAATCTCAGAGGCTGCTGTAGAAGTACTGTACTGAGAGCTGCTCACTAACAGAAAGATACATTAAATCCTGGTGAACCTGAAATGTCTGGAAAATGAGAAAAAAATTGTGAAATTGTGAAGGAAGTATGTACTTTTCTAGAGGATATTTTAAATTAATAAAAATTTTCTTATGCCTTTTGGGGGAATCTGTATGTTAATTCCTGTTAAATTAAAATGTCAGCATTAAGGACACAGTATTTTGAGGTTAGTTTGTAGAAACCTGTCTTTCAGCCTGCCTACTCTGCCAGCTGAAGGGCCAAATCTTCTGGATAGTTTCAAGGTGCAGCAAGTCCCATTGAAGGGAGTGTGTCTTTTGGGTAGACTGGCTTGATTCCACCACCCCCATTCTGCCAATACTCTCTCAAGACATAGAGTTTTAGAATTTTTTAGGTTCCTTCCCTACTCTTCAGTAGCTGGGATAAAATACAATGGGTTGATCCATTTTACAAAGCTTTGCCACCTTCTTCCATGCCTTTTTGAGAGACAGGAGCCAAATTATTTCTTTGAGTGATGGCTGGACCAGAGGGCCTTCCGAACTTCCTTATAACCCAAATGATTGCATAACTTCCTGCTTTGTGAAATGGATTTCAAGAAGTAGTGTGCTTGTAACCTGTGAGTATGGTCATTGCTCGTGGTCATGTCAGCATGCTAACTTCATCTCTGCTGTTAATTGGTGCACACGGCTGATACAGTCCCCTCATGGACTGTGCAGCAGTGTAGGCTGGACTCATTTACACCAGTACTGAAAGATGGAATTGCTAATGTTAATAAGCAGTTATGAATTGCCACAGCCAGAGCATATGCACAAGAAGACATGACAGGGTCAATACAGTACTCCCAACTGTTCAGCAACCATTTTAAATTTTGATAAAGAATGATTCAGTGGCCTAAGAATTTTTCAGTGGTCTAGAAAATGAACTAAAATACAAATAATCTCACAAGTTAGGCTGTTTTTAAACAGCTTGAACACTGGTTTGTAAAGTTGTTTATATGACATATGGATAATATGTATTATGGCCCTTACGCCATTTTAAAAAACTTACCACACTCTTTTGGAGCACTTTATCTCAGAGATGATGTCTTGATCTGAATATGGCAACAGGAATTGTGTCTAGCTGACAATCTTTGGTTTTTAAAAAGAGTGCCACAGAGAAAAATGGGCTTGTTTTTTGATACATTCTAGGAGTTTTTACACATAATGATCAAACTTCTTCAAAACTGTTCTTAAAAATTGAATACAGTATTAATTTTGAATTAGACTTTCAGAATAAACAGAGAATTTTTCTTACTTTTAAAATTATTTTCTTTGATTTCTTAAAATTCAGATTAAAAATGAAAATGATTGTTACAGAAGTTGCAATGACAATTATTTTTCAAGGATTGATATTACCCCAACTTTTTTTTCTGTGAAAATATTTTGCTTTAAAAACTTCATAAACAAAAGAATTATCTAGCTTAATGAAGGTCAAGGGAGTTTAATTTTTATTTCCTTATTACTGATATCAGTTGTTACAGATGTCTTTCATCTATCTGAATCCATTACTCTGCCCCCAATTTTCTAGACATGTCTTTGGGCCTAACCTGAGAAAAATATACCTGACACAGGACTGATATATGAAAAATACCCAAATACAACAAAAATTTCTTTGACGCAGGACATTTCCAAGTCTTTTTAGACTCTGGAAAAAGACCTGAGAGCCCTTTTCCCATTGTAGAAGTCATTTAGCATCTTGCAACACTGAGATTTGAGTCAGGATTTCCACAGTGTTTGACTTAATATTCCATGCCAGGATATTTGACTAGTTATGCACTTCGAACCTCAAATTAAATAAATAACCAGGGAAGAAAAAAACCTGCCACAAATCCATGAAGAAATGCTTGGAAGAGGACAAGGATAAATTATTCCCATTAGTAAATGGAGGTTGAAGAAGAATTGCTTTATATCTACAGAAGAAATATGTACGATAAATATTACGTAAGACATTGATAGAAATTAAACCTAACAAGCAATTTAATGAGGATGGCGGAGATGAGCAAGGTTAGGAATCTTCTTTTTGGAATGGTTAGTTTAATTATCACTGACAGTACGGAGGAAATGAACATATTAATGACCAACCAAAGGTTTATTCTATTCCAAATTATTCTAGAAATTTTATTGTGGTTATATCAAGTGTGTATAAACCTCTCTCTCGAGATCAAACTAAAGTCAGTGATGAGTAATCTTTTCATTTCTCAAGAAGCTTTTAGGGGCAGGAAAGGTATGAGCCAGAAGTTGTGTACATTTTTTCACCAAGACTGAACCTGGATGAACAGCATGCATCTCTGAAGAGCAGCAGTCTGCCTGCTAGTCCTCAAAACTAATATAAATAATGTATGAATGGCATTCCATTTGATCTTTTCCATGCTCTGTGACTATACATTATCACTAACAAATTTCACATACTGTCATAGATCCAGAGCTGCATTTTGTGTGGCTTTTGATAGATAGCCACTCGTATTTTCTTCCACAGTGTGCTGAATGTGCTTCCTATCTAACTTCCATCACAGACTTTGTTGCACACGCAAGTGCCCCCATTTAACCAGGGAACTGACTAATGGTGTCTAAAAATAACTGGACTACTGCTCCCATTAATTTACAATACATACCTTAGAAAGCATCCTGTCTGTTAGAAAGCAGAAGCCAAACAAAAAGTCTAAGCAGAACTCATCTTTATGCAAACTTGTTTAACAAGAAAATACCAGTCCTTGCTGGAGCTAAGGCTTAGATTATGCAATGGAAAGACAGATTGGGCCGTTCTGCTTTTTTTTTTTGCAGAGCCACACAGTTTAAAGAATATGAAGAAAAATATATGGGACAATTTCTGCCTGAATCAGAGCCTCAAAACTGCATTTTTCATGCAGATTATGTTCAGGATTCTACTGTGTCGCACTGTGTGAGTTTATTCACGTCTCAGTGCCATTTACTGCACTGGAGTTTGCAAATGCATAATCTCTTACCTTTCCTTTTGCTGAGCAAGGAAACAAGGAAAGGATTAGCTGAAGGAGTGTAGGCAAAAGTGTTCTGATGATTCTTATCCAAAGCCTCAGTTTTCACCCTTGGAAAAGTTGGTTCCTAGCTTCCATGATTATGAAGCAAGTCTTCAAAGTGATAGCTAAGCATCAATTGTGAAATCACACATTCTGCTTTTGCAGAGAGACCGATATTTTACCTCTAATTTGCAAATGATTGCATTTGTACACATGTACCAATACTGGGAATGAGCAGGTCACCTCATCTACTAAGGTGCTTAACTAGGTTTCTTTACGTGCTTAGCTGTTTTTTCTCTGGAAACAAAGATCATCCCTGTCCCAGAAGGGGTGTCAGGTGGTCAGTGGATGGCATCTATGATACTTTAACAAAATATGATTAGCCCAGTCAAGTTTAGATTGGTGGAAAACAGGAAGATAACTTTTTTTTTTTAAATTTTTTTTCAATGTGTTTTAAGGCTTGTGAGGTGGTCAACAGGCTTTGTGTATGCATCTAAGGAACTGGTAAGAACTATTTTGGATAATGAAGATGGTTATAAATCAGTCCATATTATCTGTGAAAACCTAACACAAGTCATTTAGCCTCTGAGGAGAGAGGAATTGTCTGAAGCACAGGAAACCTGTTTTTTGTCAGTATGAAGAAAAATCTTGTTTTTGTATGAAACCTGTGAGATCTGAGCACATATTGTACTAGATGTTGCAAGGAAAATTTTGGGAATAAACTCCTGGTTTAGTTATTAAAGACAAGTGGCTAATCAAAGTGAGTTCTGCAGCTTATTTTCCATGGAAATCCACAAATTATGTTTGCCCATATATGCATATATATGGCTAGAGCAGATAATGGGCAAAAAAACCTATCCTAACAATATCTTGTGAATTACATGGCAAATTCCTTTTTCTTCACTGATCCTATATCCAAACCCAGCTATATTACCAGTGCTGATCCATTATGATGCCTTACAGAAACAGATTTAGATGTATATAGAGGTGGATACTTTTATTTGGATCATCTCTCAGAAATAGGCCACTTAATGTATTTTTCAATGGGAGGTCTTGTAAACTGTCTCTTAGTCACTTGCTAATTTTCTTACAATGTTATAATAATAAAAATAATAATTATTTAGTACACAGCACATTTCATTTCCAAAGTGCTTTTGCAGTACTAATTAATCCTCACTGTGAGGTTTAATGGTGCATACCAGAGAATTATATCCTGGCTTAATGCCAACTGCCAATCAACTGACAACATTCTAATTCTAGAAGATCTCCTGAGAGGAAAAAGGCATAATTTAAATTAGCGTGGACAGCAGTGGCAGTTTTTATGGAGAGAATTCATAGGTCTTTGGAGTGCTGTGAATGTCTAGATGCTTGGTTTGAGGGTGAAATTACAAAATTCCAAAGAGATAACAACTTCAATTTCAAAAACAATTATACTAAGAACAGCTAAAGCTACTTTAAAAAAATATTTTAAAAATATGCATTTAGATGGGTTTCTTGATTATTTAGGGATCATTAATACCCACATCCATCATTAGCTGAAAATCATAGAATCATAGAATACTAGATTAGAAGGGACCTCAAGGATCTCCCGGTCCAACTTTTCCTGGTAAAAGCACAGACTAGATAAGGTGGCCCAGCATCCTGTCCAGCTGAATTTTGAGAGTGTCCTGTGTCGGGGAATCCACCACTTTCCTGGGAAGAGTATTCCAATGGATGACTTTCCTCATTGTGGGAAATTTTCTTGTGTTCAAATGGAATCTCCCCAGGATTAACTTGTACCCATTACCCCTTATCTTTTCGATGGAATCCCTTGTAAAAAATGAAGTCTCTGACTTCTTTATAGCTATTCTTTCAATATTGGATTATTCACCCTATGTCACTTGTAGGAAAACACAGGTACAAGGGTTAAGTTATATGGCCCAAACCATGGTTGTAGTAGGGCAATTTGTTCCACATAACATTTTCTTTTCTTGCAAAGCTAGCACAAATGTTTTCTACCCTCTGCTAGCGCCTGTACAGCACAATGGTTCATTGTAATAACCTCAATCTGTAAAAATACCACCACAAATTACCTTTCCTTCCCCTCCCAGATATCTAAAACTGTGAAAAAAATTAAAAATTTTTAGTTTTGTCTGCTGTCCTACTAAACTAGCAGCAGATGAGAGTGAATCGTGAGGATGGTGGGGATGTTGTGAGTAACTTTCTGCTTGAGAAAAGAACAAGAATGCATATCCTAAATGTGAGGTTATAGACCAAAGATATGAGAATTTCTGACCTCTGGGCCTGTGTTGAATGCTCTGTTTTCAAGATATAGTGTACTGGGCTTGTTCAGGTATTCCTTTTTGGTGCAGATTGCTGGTATGTTGTCATATGAGAAGGGCAGACTGACTCAAGCTATTAGTGTTTGATTTGTCTGTCAGTGCCCCAGGAAAGCTGAGACCCTTGTGCCTGACCAGTCTGTTGGTGTCCCTTTGGGGCGCCTTGTGGGACCCTTCACTAAGCAGTCCTGCTGGATCAGAGGGTGGTTTCACTGACTTATTCAGGGTCACAGGCCAAAAAGAGAAAGCCCCTCCCACGTCTCACATGTTTACCTACTGCCAGGGACTGCTAGCCCATTTGAAGGACTCACATTAACAGCTTACAGAATAACACTCTCCATTAATAAAATTGTGACAGGTTAAGGTTTCAGGATTGCCAGTGATAGTATCTGTCTGCAAAAATATATTCAAAGCAGTATACTAACTGAAAGCACTATACAGACAAGCTCTATTCCCCAATGAAAACGAGTTTGAGGTAATCATCCAGCATGCAGAGAACATAGTTCTCACCTAATAGGTGTTCCTATGGGGGAGACAGGTTCAGCTGTTCCCAGAAGCTCTGATGGAGTCTTCTGCCAACTTCTCCCCATTCTTAACAAACTTTTGTTACCATTTCTTAATGTTTTAGGTGGAGTTTTGACACTTTTGGGCCTGCCTGAGGCAGCACAGTGTCCCGCTGCAGACATCCTTGGTGTCAGCTGCAGCCGGCAGGGATTGGCTGCAGCAAGCAGGGAAAGCTGGCTCCTTCACAAGGAGCAAGCCCCAAACAAAGGTGGTGTAAAAGCAGAGGCAAAGGATGAGAGGGGTCTTTGTGTAGGTTCCAGCTAGCCTACTGCAGGTTGCAGGGACAAAGACAAGAGAGTGACACAGAATGCAGTATTTTATACGGGGGTGGAACAAAGGGAAACAACCAATGGGGATGGATTGAGGAAGAGGAGACAACAGAGGATTATCCAATAGGGGTAACTTAAGGGAGGGAATTACATGAGTAGACCAATGGGGCGTCGAAGAAGGGAGAACTTTCCAGAACTAATACATAAGCAACTAGGGGAAATACATAAACTTATACATAAAACTGGGTGGAGAACTCCTGAACCAATAAACTTAAAACATGTAAACTAAGACCCACTAGGAACATGGGAACTGGCGGTAACTGTGGGGTGAGGATTAGACCTTGGTGTTCTGGAGGCCTGTCCACCAGTCTTTTGAATGCTCTGGTGCTGTGGCCACTGCCTCATGCACCGCAACAGAGCTTGAGTGGCTGTACTCCTACATTTTACTCAGTGAGGGGTGCTTGCACCCTGGGGGCAAATATTTCAATATAGTACCTGAGATAACCTTGGTACTAGGAACGTGCATCAGTCCAAGGAGAGTGATTTTGTCATCATTGCTGGTTCAACAGAAGGACATCTTCCTTTATCTCCCATGGTTTTCAGCTGCTATGTGGCTTATCAGCTGGAAAGTACCACTGAGTTCCCTCTTCTGCAAGGGTTTTGACAGAGCCTGGCCTTGGTGTCTCTGCTCTGCTCCACCCTCCATTTAGGTGCTTCAGATTGTATAATGTAGCGGAGGTTGGATATCCCAACAATGTTCCATCCAGGGAGCAGCAACTGTATTTTTCTTTCTAAGTTCTGTACCATTATCTTTTTGCTCCCAGTCATGTTCCGACTTGTGTCAAAGCCTTTCATTTTGTGTCAAATTCTGACAAAGGAGGATTTCTGGTGTAGGGTGTTTGGCTCTTGTAGAGAGCGTAAGAATGATGAAGTGAGAGAGCTGAGCAGATACCTGCCCTCTAAGTGATTTTTTTCCTACACTATTTCATTTTATTCAGCTGATTTGAGTGCAGAAAGAAATCAGACTTTGCAAACTGTGAGTGTGGTGGTTCTCTAGGCAGCCCTAATACTTTATATTGAGAAGTACCGGCAGAAATCTTCCTCAAGACGTTGAAAAAACTTGTTTAATTTCCAGTGACATTTTTACAAGTGTTTACATAATGTACAGTAGTTTCATTTGTTTAATGCAGCCAAGAAGCTGGAGAGGCAATTTTTCTAGCGTGATGTAATCAGAACTGCCACTGCTTTTTTCCTTGGGGAAAAAGAAATCCTACCAAATGTATGTACCATATTAGAGACTTCAGAAACATGAATTACTTGACAGATTGTTAGTCTGTAGCCTGTAAGCACATTTAGAGTATTTTTTAAAGACATATTAGCTACCCGATAGAATGTAATAACTCCAAAGGGTTTTACTTCAGTGTGCCATATAGATGCAGCTAGGGTCCTTAAATACAACAGAAAATAATATATCCTTTAGCCAAAGGGAAAGCAGCAGTTGCCTCAGAGGTGTTGCAGTTTGTTTTATTCATCCTTGTAAATCAACATTTGTCTTCTTTAGAGCTGCAACCAGGAATATGTCAGCAGCAAAATTTTCACTGTAACAGTTTAAAACATCTGTTTGGTAGCAGAGGTATGATTTATTTGAGTAAATGGTGTAATGGTATTCTTCCCTGTGAGAGTGGTGAGGCTCTGGAACAGGTTTCCTGAAGAAGTTGTGGATGCCCCAATCCTGGAAGTGTTCAAGGCCAGGTTGAATGGGGTCCTGGGCAACCTGGTCTAGTGGAAGGCGTCCCTACCCATGGCAGATGTGTTGGAACTAGATGATCTTTAAGCTCCCTTCCAACATGAAGCATTCTATGATTCTATAATCTGTAACTCAGTTTTCTTCATTAGAACTAGTTATCTACATTCCCCTTATAGTCTACTGAAGAAAAGATGTGATTCTTCTAATCTTACGTCTGTAATAGATTGGATGTGCCACATCCTAGAATGTTTCTCTCTGCTGATGGTAACCAGGATTACTATTGCAAATTGCTCCAAAACTATACTTAAGTGTTTCATTATGGTGAAGTGCACACCGGGTGCACTCACGTCTCATGCGTCCTTTCCACTGCCTGCAGGATGTAACTGGAATAGTAAGCATGTAAGGCTGCGTGAATGGGAGGCAGACTGGCTAATTGCCTGGACACAAAAGCTTGCCTTTAAAGAATTAATGTAACATTAATGTTTGTTAAATTATGCTTTAGTTTGAATTAGATTGTTTTTAGCTTCACAGAATATGCTGAGTTGGAAGGCACCCACGAGGATCACTGAAGTCCAAATCATAGCCCTTCACAACACCATCCCCAAGAGTCACACCATGGGCCTGAGAGCGTTGTCCAAACAGTTCTTGAGTTCTGTCAGGCTTGGTCCTGTGACCACTTCCCTCAGGAGCATGTTCCAGTGCCCAACCACCGTCTGGTTGAAGAACCTTTTCTTAATATCCAACCATCCTCACTCTTATGGAGGATTACCTTGAATGCAAGAGTGAAGAGGTGCTGTTGCTTACTGCTTAAAGCTGGAAATTTGCTGATGAGAGTCTTCAATTATAGGTTCAAAAATCAACAGAGGTGGTTTAGCTGAAAATTTTCAACTAATTGGGGATGGAATGGAACTCACACATTTATCAGGAAATAATTTTAGACTCGTAATTAGACTTTCAAACTTGATGCAGTATCATCTTTAATTATAACCCTCTTTATAATGGCTTGTTATTCATTTATGTACATAGAATTGCTTCCTTATTGCCTGATTGAGAAACTTCAGTTGGTAATTATTCTCAATTATTTGATGTGTGACTTAAGCTTTGAATCAAGTGACCAAATATAGATAAATAGTGACATTTAATATGCATGGTCTCAAGCTTCCAAAATGCTATCCTATGTGGCCTCTAACTGTTATCCCAGGAAGGCGTGTGTCAAATCTGCTAGATCCATGTGAATATCTTAAAAATAATAAGCTGTTTCAAATGGCAATAGATGCCTATTTTTGGCACCCGAAGGGAGTCCTTACAATATACATGGATACTTTCAGATAAATGCAATTAGAACTACAAATATTTTGTTACGGGTTATTTTTCTGCCAAGGCTTGCATATTGCACTTTGTAATAAAAGAGCCATACAAAACAAAAAGCTGCATGATGCAATAGATATTCTTTCCTGAACATGATCTTTCTAATACTATTTACCTTTATATTCAAAGTAAACTTCCGACATATTTCCTCTTCATATCTACTTCACATTTTCTCTGTATTTTCTACACCGCAATAGTCTGATTCTTTTATTAACACCAAGCTATGACAAGTTAATACTGTTTATTTAAAAAAATGTTACTCTGTGATGCTTCCTTTGGTAATATCCTTTCAACTGATTATATTCAATTCTATTTGAAAAAAGGAAAGGAAAAATTAAATGCAGAAATAGTGGAGTGTAATGGTGCTCACTACCTTGCAGTTAGCAAGTGCTAGTTTAAATAATTTGAGAATTCAGACCATGCTTCGTGAAGTCAGAGCCTGCTTCAATCAGAATCCTCAATTCCTCAGCACTCTGAGTTGTTAAGGTCACTGCACAAAGCACTTGGAAGGACTGCAACTTGCTGATAGTAGGAATGCGATTCTCCGCTAAATTCTCTGAGAGCAGACACCTGAATGCTTTTGATGAAATGTGGAAAAGCTACATCTGAGCTTGGAATTGAAATTTAAAAGGATTTTAGAAGACGTTTTCATACCATTTTATTTTCCTTCCAGTGCTTTAATGTCTTGGGGTTTAAAATTGGTCTTTTAACTAGGAAAAAAAAAGACTGTTGTTCAGGGAACATGGTAAAAATTACCTGCAAAAGTTGATAAAGGAGCACTAGGAAAATGGAAACATCAGCCTGTTCTCCTGGTTATGAGGACATGCAAAATAATCTGTTTTGGAAATCACATGGTACCTGTAATGGAGCTGTTGTGCATACGTATTTATAAAAAAATTTTGACATATTTGTTGATTGTTTTGAGAAATTATTTCAGAGTTTAATTGGCATATTTATGTTTAACTTTCAGGCTTCAGTTTCTATAAGTAAATTCTAAGATATCTGTGAATCATGTAACTATCCATCTCTTTGCTATTTCACTCTCTCTGCATTTGCCATCTGCCTTTTTTTAGTGGAAAATCTTGTACCTTCACATAAAATCTGCATTTAAAAAAATGAAGAAAACAAAAAATGCTTAATTTTAGCCCACATTGATGTTTGCTTAGTCTTATCAAAATGCTTCAGAAAGAATAATATGAGTCAAAGATGGGTTTGCCAGTTTTGATAAAGTTTTTCCACTTCACAGGTAAGGAAAACTGATAAAAATGGAAAGGAAAAGTATGTCTCAGGCAGTTCAAAACTGTATTGCAGACTTCTCTTTTTCATTTATTAAACATATAAAAATGTTTATTGTTTTGATAGTTACAAAACACATTGCTTTGTTTTTTGTTTTTTCTTTTTATGTATGACCTAAAGATGCTTTGGAGATACATAATGAAATTAACCCTAATGATGTTTTTATTTTTAATTTCAGTCTTCAGCAGTAAACATTTTGGGTCAGAAGCTGCCTTGCAATTCTTCAATTGTACAATAGCTGGTAAAAAGACCAATAGTAAGATTTGTAGGTACATTTGTAGGTACACAGTACAAAGAGAAAAGAAGAATCTCTTAATCCAATATTGAAATAATAACTATTAACACAAGGAGGATTTCCTGCCCACACTATATTTATATTCATACTAACAAGTATTATTATATGAGCCAGACTTTCTACAAGGAGGGAATGCAGAACAGATCCATTACATTAGTTACTCACCAGCTGAATAACTAACAAAACTCAAAAAAATTGTATGGATGTAGTACTAGCCTGGATGACTCTTTCCCTGAATCATGGTGGGAACTGTAACACAGTCTCATTCTGTCTAGTTCAGACACAGCCTGTATACCGTAAGATTTCTGTCACTTTAGAAATTATTTAAGTTTGACAAAAAATGGAGTTTTGTACTCCATGTAAGTTTTTGGGGTTTGGCTTTCAAGCATCTCCTCACTTTCTGAGGACCCAGATAGTAGATAGAGGTATTGACATGACAGGTCTCAATCTCCTTTGTATAATCCATTATCATCTATTGATTCACGGTTTTGATTTCTAGTGGCTTGAAGTGATGGGCTAGATTGTTAAGGCAACTTTTAAATTCTGTATGCATCAAGAAATGTATAGATAGTACAAATAGTTACTGAATTCCATTTTTAACCCTACATGGAATTTTATAGAGTAAATGGTACGAACTTTTTTTTTTTTTTTTGATTTGAGGCTGCATTGATAAACAATTTCACAGAATTCTGTAGTTGTGCCTACACTGACTATTGGAGCTGTATGTGTTCTTCCAAGACAGTAGCAGCGCTATTGTCTTGCAGAATTTTGCTTTGAGCTTACACATAGCTCGGCTTTAAATACAGCAGCCAAACTGGATTGCCTAATTTGGACTTTATCCTTATTTTTGTAAGCCCAGCAGGAGGATTCGGTTAGATCCAACTTGCACAGACTAAACAGGAATTTTAGGAATGTAGGAACTGCTATACTGTGTCAAACCTGAGATTTGGTGTCCTGTTTCAGGAGTGTCTGGTGCCAGAGAGTTCAGTTGAAAATGCCAGAACTCTCTAAAGATTTGTTCATGGGGAAATGTCTTCCCCCCAGTCTGAGTAAGGTGCATATGCACTGTGTTCAGCGTTTTAGAACTCAGACTAATATTATTTCTGCTGAAACAATCCCTTTACCCTTGTTTTGCATTTTTATGTCACCAATTTCCCTTTGATGTTGTATAATGAGAAATGAGCCCCAGAGAAGTGGCCATTATATGGTGGTCCTCTACATTCCTTAACCTATATAAGATCCTTTCTAAAAACTTATGTTTCTAGTTTGTGTTGTATGAGCTTCAACTGTGTCAGTCAGGTTTTAGAATGCTGTTACCTGTTGTGATGGTATTTAACCTTTAGTTTAGCATGGATCTGTGAAATAATTTGCTGTTTTATACGTCTGATTTCTTGGAATATCCCAACTTCTACAAAGACTTTTATTAAATTTTGCTGTATGTAATGGAATTAGATGACCTGAACTGAGAGCATTTTCCCAGATGATGAAGGATAATCACTTCATGTAACAGCATTAAAATATTTAATTTCCTTTTCTGTTTATGAGGGATTGTAAAAAGCTCCTTCAGTGAATTCTGCTGTGTGTAAGTGTGATTGCTAACCATGTGAAACATTGTAAAAGACTTTTTCTATGTTACAAAAAGCATTGTTTTATGGGAATCCAGACATTTTCTCTATGAGTTTCCGATTATGATGCAGAATCCATCAGAAGATAAAACTGGATTGCAATCAAATCTGTTCAGTTTCCAGTCGGGGGTAGATTTAAAATTGTGAAGACTGTTCTCAGGCAAGAAAGCTTGCACTGTTGTAATTTCATGAGAATTTATATATCATAATGGTATTCCTCAATATAATATTATTTTATGAGATAATTTGTCTATCATTCCTGAACATTTTGAAAAATCCCTCATTTCAGCTGCCTCAGTCTGACAGCCGGGCAAGCTTCTTTCCATCAGAAAATGCGATTTGTCAAAGACGACTTCAGCTTCCATGAGCAAGTTCTGAGACCTCACTGAACAGGACAGTTGGGTAACAGAAAAACTGAGCAGGGGTAAAGTATTAGTTTTTCTAAGAAAAACTAGCAAGAGATGCAGAATACGTACCCTTAGCCCTGGGAGTGGTGCACTGTAGTGAGCTATGTAACCAAGCCCTATGAAAACAAAGATATTAAAATAACCGGCTAAGCAATGCAATTTCCAGATCTTTTGTATGTGCACACATAATTAATTTCCTTTGCCTTCTGCTGGATTCAGATTTAAATTTCCAGGCTTCCACATGTTTTCCCAAACTAGATACCAAATTCACATCCGCACTTCTGAACCTAACGTGGAACTTTCTCAGATGTCTGAATGGAGAATCAAAACGAGGTGTTTCTATAAAGTGGTGGTTTAAAGGTAAAGATTTGTTTTGTTTTGTTTTTGTTTTTGGCGACCGAGAGAGACCTGTTAAATGACGTCAGCAGGTGGTTTTGGGGATCCCAGCGGGACGCGGTTGCCCAGTGTGGCCGCTCGGGGCCGCTGTTTCTCCGCAGAGATGCTCTGGGCAGACGGGAGGAGTGTCCGGCTCCCGTCAGCAAACCGCTTCCAGCTCGTGGCAAAAAGACTAAACGTGCTTGTACCTTCAGAAACAGCTACACTGATTGTTTCTGATTTTTTTTTTTTTTTTAATTTATTTACA
>VZRS01000667.1:34513-97583 GCA_013398055.1 Ifrita kowaldi | reverse complement strand
GCTACACTGATTGTTTCTTATTTTTTTTTTTTTTTAATTTATTTGTCGCTGAGACCTAGGTTTTGGTCTCTGGCTGAGCAGCCCAATCACAATTTAAGTCTGAAAACAGGAATAATTTATTTTATTTCCTTGAACTGTAAAGCGTCTCAGAATGAATGGACGCCGTTGCTGTTTTGTTTGCTGTAATGCAAAGTAAGATTTGGTGCCCTTTTTACAAATGTTTGTTTAGTTTAAATATTTTTAATCTGAAAAAGAAAATAAGATGCTTTTTGTAGCAAAACATGTCTTGATTTTAAAAAATTGTATCAAATTTGAGGTGCCAGTCAAAGGTAAGCTTATATTTCTTATAGTAGTCCACTGCAGCACTGGTTATAAACTTACTGAGGAAATTTATTCTGACAAGACAAACATCTTAAAAACTTCTCCCAGTTGGTTCTGAACTTTCTGTGGTAAATGAGAAAAACGTTATTACAGTGGAAAGTTCAAGGTGAGAAAAAGCGCTCCTTCTTGCGTGATTTCCCAGAAGGTTAAGTTTGCTTCTTCCCAATGTTCAGACAATGTCACAAATGTGCATCACCTGGCAAAACAAACACATCAACACTAACAGGAGCCACTCCATAGCTCTCAGTATGTCTTTTATATTGGCATCATAGGATTGTGCAGCTGCCTACAAAGTCACACCAGTCACTGTGCTGCAGAACAGGATGGTGAGGACAGAGGGCAAAGGCAGGGGAGCTTCACCAATAGAAAGCAGAGTCCATCTGCATCAGCCCCACAGCCTCTGTGTTCTGAGCTGAGGAGACAGGAGGGTCTGGGTTCAAGGCATGTACTGTAGCAATGTAAGACTAGGGGAGCCAAGGTTTAATTATTTTGCACATGATTTGTGCGGGTTCCTATTGCAGTGTCAGGAGCCACCATGAGCGCTAAGTGCCCTGTCAATTGCAATGACATCCTTTGCCCTGTTCAACCCAGTCCAACAAATGAGCACTGGAACACACTATTCACAAATCAGCATAATGGAGCCTAGAAATACCAGTAAGGAATGGCATAAGAAAACGTGGACAAGATTACCAAATCTGAGAATAACAGTGTGGAGGTGGACAGAATGGACCTCAGCTACCTGAGTACAATAAAGGCAGTTAGAAGTGGATCTCTGAAGTATCAAACTTTTACATTAGAGTAAAGGTTTTATGTTAATTATGTAATTATATATGTATGTATAATATATTGTTCCCAGAATGTTCAGCAGAGTGCATTACTGGTCAGTTTGTAAATGCTTTAAAATATTTGGAGACAAAAGCCCCAAAACTTCAAAATCAGACAAAGTTATAAGCAAGTGTCAAAACCTCACAGAAGCTTTGCAATCAACATTAATCACAGGAAGAAGAAAATGCTTCAAAACAAAGGATTCTAAATCTCCTGATAAGTTATTAAAGTACAACAAAAACATTTACCCCTTCCATTTTTTTATGGCTGTGGAAGGGATACCTCTCACTGCCCTTCACTCCATCCTTACTTTCATGTGGGAGATTTCTCTGCCATGCATTTTAAAACTATCATTCTGTTTTGTTAGTTTTCCTGCTGTTTTATACTTAAGGAACAATAGCTGTATGTATTTTTTCACTTTAAAAATGGATATTGCACTGGTTTCTTTTTGTAGTTTTCTTCAGGTAATACTGATCTTCTGTCACTAGTATATTCCTTTAAAATTCATAAAGGCAAGTGCATATATGTGTTAGTTCTCTGCTCAATTTCAGATTATCTATTGAATAAACTTAATTATATATTTTTAAACTAACAGGTGTTAAGAAACTTCATACCCTGAATTTTGTAAGTTCATTTAGCTCTGCATTTTCCTAGAAAACTGTTTTCTCTTCAAATACTTCCTCCAGTATACTTGCAAGACACTGCCTTTCATTATATCACTACTTGGTGTACAAACAAATCAGAGTTTACAGAACCGCAGAATGGCTGGGATGGAAATGGAGCTCTGGAGGTCAGTTTATACAGCTTCCCCAGCTCAGTCAGGGCCAAGGATCGCCAAGGATGGAGACTGCACAACTTCTCTGGTCAACCTGTGCCAGTGTTAGGCCACCCTCACAGTGACAAAGTGTCCTCTGTTGTTCAGACAGAGGCTCCTGCATTATGTTTTGTGCCCATTGCTTCTGATCCTGGCATTGGGTACCACTCAAAAGAGCCTGGCTGTGTCCTCTTTGCACCTTCCCTTTAGATGCATGTGTGTGTGTGTGTGTGTGTGTGTTATATATATATATATATACATACAAACACATTATACGTATGTAATATATACTATATATATTATATATATGAGGGGTCTGCATGCAATCATAACCTTGTTGAAAGGTAGTGTGGGTGTGGGTGTGGGTGTGGGAGGACTTTGCTACCTAGGTGATTATAGGTGATTAGAGGACTTACAGGGTTACTTCTTCTAAGATAACTGGCTTTTTAAGAGACTTGTGTGAGATTTTCGTTGGCATGTTTTGTGTTAGTCAAAAATACTGCAAGTCAAATTTATTCCCAAGTTATTTGGGTAGAGGAGGGAATGACTAAATCTGGGATTATTGTGTGGTTTACAAGAAGAAGTGCACCTCCTGGTCTTTTAGTCTAAGAGTTGTTGTCCGGCCCAAGGTCACAGACAGAGGTCTGAATTCAGAGGTGAAACAGATGATGGTATGAGACATATACAGATGATTCAAAAAGCGTGTGAATGTAGCACTTGGGAATACAGTCTAGTGGTGAACATGGTGCTGCTGCATTAATGGTTGGACTCAATGATCTTAGATGTCTTTTCCAACCTTAATGATGCTATGATTCTTTGTGAGACAGCACAGAACAGTTTGATGTCTTGCTTTGCTGCTCTGCTTTTCACTCATTGGTCTGTGTGATATAATCTCTGCTTTAGTCTGGAAGCTATGTCTGCCTGTACCTCCCCTTCAGGCTACAAGCATTTTTTCCTGATGCACATGGGTATTGCTCATAGCATCATTTGTCTCATCCTTGTGCACTGACTTGCCATCCTTTCTTTCCCTTTGTGCTTTTCCAGTGGTGTAAACACATACCAAAAATGTCCAAGTGGCTGCATGTCCACAGTCAGAAGGCTCACTGTTCCAATGAACACACCAGAGATTCACAGGTACTCCTTTTATTTTGTAGTATATTCATAACTCATACTTTCCATGTGCTGTACTGAGTGTTTACCCTAGAACTTGCATGCCTATTTGGTAAGCCAGTATTTGCAAAGGAAACCTTATTTGCCTTCAAGTTATCAAAATAAGTATTAAATTTATGTCCAATGCCTCAGGTCCTAGCTGCAGTTTTCTTTTAGAAAAGAGGCCTCCAGTCCTTCAGTACTCTCTTACTCCCTGATAATGTATTGAATTATTTAGTTACATCTCAACAACATCTGTGGGAAGACTGATTAATAAAGAAATCAAGTTGTTGCCTTTTTGGCAGAAAAAACATATGTCTGTATGCCTATAAATCAACCTGTGCTTAAAAGCTGTGCTTGAAATCTAAGCTGTATTGTAAAGGTAATGATATGTCAAAATATTTCAGAAGTAGCTGTGCACTTTGCTGGGTGTTGCAGAAAGAGTTAGAGAGGGATGACGGCTGCGTAAGCGATGCCCTGATATGTGGGCCTTGGGAATCCAGCATGTTCTGTGCCTTCAGGGCCTCTCTTTTTAAGTCAGACAACCACTGGAAGGGAAGGATGGGGAATAATTTGAGCAAAGAAACTGCTGCTTCATTAGGTCTCATATTACCAGTGCCGTATAGCAGCCCGCATGATTACGAGTGCAAATCAACCAAACCTGTCGCCAGCTGAATTAGTGATGGAGGCTGGTCAGTAGTTTGTAACTTATCAGTTTGTGACCTTCCTGGGGTTAGGGGCACTGGCCTGACTGCTGCTGAAGGAAGAGAAAAGCTTGTGATGTCTTTCAAGCGCTCCTTAGCTTGTCAGATGCAAGGGACTGCTTATTTCTTACTGCTTCTGCCCAGTTCTGAGACATGTAAGAGCTGCAGTGTCTGCCACCCCTCTTGTGCAGTACTGCTACCTGAGGCAGGGTTGATCTTAAGGTCTGTCTCTCTCATATCATCTTAGCGCAAGTAAAAAATGAAAATGTGCACTTTGAGATAGAGCTTATTAATTTCTTAGTCTGTTTTTAACCGGCCAAATCCTGGGAAATCAGTAGATTGTGTTGTGAAAGGGCATTGGCATTTGGGGCTCCCAATGAGAATTGCTGCATCATATTTTAAGTGATCCTGAGCGGAATTCACACCACAAATTGTCACTGACATTAGTACAAATGTCGTGGTGAGTTATGAGGTTCTCTGTAAAACTTAGTTTTTCTCTGGATTGGTCCCAGGAATAATTTTTCCCAATCAAGTCTTGAACAAAAGCTGAATTACAAGTTCTGAATCAAAAACTCATGAGTATATCTGCTTCTGTTCACTACAGTGATTCTAGTTTAAAGAGTACTCCATGGTTTTAGAGTATGGTCTTACAATGTCTAACTCAGGGCAGTCAGTACTTTCTAGCACATGTCTCTTCTTGCGCCTTTTTTTTTTTTGAATCACAAATGAAATTCAAAAGTACCTTATGGTATGATCACCATAATGGGAGGGAATTTTTTCATGAAGCATGGTCTTAATTACTGAAATACCACACACAGGATCTTGATAGTTCATAAAAGAGCAAAGTAACAGCAGTATTAGAGCTTATACAAAGAAGTAATAGCGATGTGCACACTTTCTGTTGCTGTCCACAGTGATTTAGTATTTCAATGCTGTAACACGAGTCTGAGCTAGTATTAAAAGTAAGCTTTAAATACCAGTACTTGTCCATTAATTCAAGTCTGATTGTCAGCATACCCTGTTTTCTGTTATTCAGTCTGTCAAAACTATTCTTGACAGAGGAGCCTGATAGAAGAGCAGGAAATACAAATCTGGAAGACTGCCAAGAAAAGCAAAACTATCAAGGATAAAGAGAATAAAGAAATTTTACCTTTAAAAATTGCTTTTAATTTTATTTTTTAATATTAATTTTTATTACTGATTGATTTGGTGTAAGTGCAAGATGTTGAAAAAATCAAATTTTGGTCCTTGGGAAAAAAGATACATCTCTCTTAGAACCAACATGATGGTCCTGATATTTCTGGCCTGTGTTTACTCAAGCACATGGGGAAATTATTACGTCCTAATAAAAAGTATTGAAGGTGGGACTCAACTTTAAATTCATTAAAATTTGATTCTGTAGAGGAGTCCAAACTCTTGTATCCTGGCTTTTCCTATTTTAATATAATTTTAGTTTCTGTTTTAGTTGCACCTTTTTTTGAAGCATTGGAGCTGATACTCTAAGAAACAATGGTGTTCTTCCTTGGTGTTGATTGAATCATCATGACAAACATCAGAAGCTACAAATATGAGAAATCCAGTGTCTATACAGAGGATGCTTATAGGGCAAGGTGCTCAGGCCAGTTTTGGGCATAAGGCTTAAATCTCACTGCAATAATACAGTGCACTGTCATGGTTGGGTATTCTTAAATGTGGGCTGTTGAATCCAGGACCTGTTCTTCATCGCTTGGTCTGCCTTGTTAAAGTACAGCCTGAAGAAGGTCTTTACTGCAATGTCTGTACTACACTGTCGGTGAAGGCTACTCTCAGAGAAAAGAAAGTTTCTGGGAAAACATCTGGAAAAATAGCTCCCTCTCAGTTAGTGTAACAGGCTAGCTGGAGTCAGCTGGAAAAGGCATCCTGTGCTGCAGCACCTTGTATCAGCTGAGGAGTGGCAGAGCAAAGCAGAGGAGTGCATTAAAGAGAGATTTCCTGAAATAAATGTAGAGAAAGTGAGTGATATAGTCTTCTATGGAAGCATTTTATGGTTTAAGTGAGGCTGAATCACTGATGGTTTCTCCTGGAGAAGAAAAGAATAACCTGGACACAGATAAGACCTTTGATGCAATCACAGTAAGTACTTGTGGTTTCTGCCCCTGGGGCTACAACAACTGCATCTGGTGTCTGAGGACGACACTCTGAGAGCACTTATGCCGTTGCCCTCCATGCAATGCTCAACCTAATGGCCACTCACACAGGGGAACATTACAAGTGCCTGTACGCCTCCACATTTAAAAAACGGGCAGGAAACATTCATTTTATGTTTGCCGTTAAGTTTAATGATTTGTGAAATCAACAGACACAAAAATCACCCCCTTTTGCCAGGTATCAAATTGAGATTATTTCTTTTTTTATCCGTTCCTTGCCCTTTTATCTGCTCCATTTGAGACTTTTCAGAAATGCACTTGGGTGTAATACCCTAAAACTCTTAAAGGAAATTGCTTTATCCAGTGCTTAAGGCGGGGCTGGAGAGCTGTTTTTGATCTACAAATACTATAAAGTGACAAAATGAAGACTTAGCAGGGAATGCAATGAAGCTTTACAGAGCTTATGTTGGCAGCCGTTTAGGTTTAGGTTAATGCATATTAGAGGAGGGGCTGCAATTGGTCAGCTGAGTCCTTTTTAAAATGTAAATACAGACCAGCAAAGCTCAGGTCTGGTCAAACTGGTCCACACTTTTCCGCAAGGTTTTGGAGTATTGAAAGCTTTGGTGTTGATTTGTTGTAAAGTAAGCATAATAACAGAAACTCATTGCATGAGTATTCCGACCTTGCCCCAAGTTAACATGCAAAAGGGGTTTTTCTTTGCATGTTTTGTTATAGTAATATTTTCTATATTGTAGCACATATTTGCTATATAATTGCACATATATATACATATATATATACACATAACTTTCAGGTAGTTAAGGACTGGAATCCTTTTTCAGCAATGGATCAATGAAGCAAGATTAAATGTTTTGTCTAGAGTTAACTAGTCAGTCGGTGGCAGAGCTAGAGAAAACCGCCATTCCTACTGTTGAGCTGGGATATTCAGAGGGTCCTGTGGACCACTTTGTGAGCCGTGTTAATATGTGACTGACTCAAAGTGCTGTTGTGCCAGTGAAGTTACTCAGGTAGTTTTATGTGTAAATCTAGTCGCAAATTTTATGTCCAGCTAGTCTGAAAATGACTCATTACAATCTGTTTTTACAGTACATGTAAATCAAGAGGTCTTCCTTGCTTGCATCTCTCCTGAAGCTCCTGGAATTATGGCAGTATTTCCTCTACAAAGTTAACTGAATATAACTGTTAAAATCCCCTTCTTCCACTAAATTAGCTTCCTCACTAAAGCACAGGCTGAATAAAATTCTGTCTTCTCAGAAAGCATTACACAGAATTAAACACCAGCATAAGTGAATGAAAGATCAGCCAAGTGATTCCCGAGGGATATGCCACACATTCTTAGTAAATTTTAAGCTTTCTATTAAAAAAAAAGCAGTGCTCTTTTTTTTCTTTGCTTTTGAGTGTTTTTTCATGTCATTGCTCCTTACCAAAATAGAAAAGCCTCATGAATTTCAAACCATTTGCAACGGATTTCAACAGAAGGGCACAGATTTTCTTCTGTGCCTTACTGCTCTGAAACTTCATGACTAAATGCATCCTGGTAAATAAAATGGACTAGGAGCAACATTTTGGACCTCTGGGTAACTAGCAGGCACAGCTTGTATCCTGATACCCAAACTTTCTTCCCTCCCAAAGCAGGATGTGTGTTTGAAGCTCTCGTTGTGTTACTCTGTGTTCACATCTATGCCTAGGTGTTGTCTGGAAGCATGAAACTGATTAAGTGCTCCTATAAGTGGGAACCAGCTGCAGCTGAGCTTGTGCTCAGGTCCTGTTTAGTGGACTGTTACAGCCCTAGCATATGTGTACTAATATACAACAGGTGTTAGGTTCACACTTCTTCAGCCTGTCAGAAGATTTGTTGAACTACATTCCCTTGGAGGAGTTAGGACTATCATACTGGCCTTTCACTTGAAGAGTGTTACTATCTCTTAGTGGATGCTAAGGCTTCTCAGAACATCTCGATCCTTCTGTTGTTAGCTCAGAACTGTGGTACAAAGTGAAGTATCAAATGTTTTGATTATTCCTGTTTCAGCCAAGTCTTGGGACAGAATTTTTCCAATTTCTTTTATCATCTGATTGGACTCGATATTTTATATATGATTTGACTCCAGATACATATTTTCTTTTCTCTAACTGTATGCTTTTAGTCTTCATCATATTTTCTTTGTCCTGTTGTGGTGGGTTGGCCTTGGATGGATTCCAGGTACTCACCAAAGCCACTCTATAACTCCCTCCTCAGCTGGGCAAGGGAGAGAAAACGTAATGAAAGCAGGGAGAGATCACTCCACAATTACTGTCGTGGGTGAAACAGTCTCCCCTTGGGGAAATTAACTTGATTTATTGCCAATCAAATCAGAGTAAGATAATGAGAAATAAAACTTAATCTTAAAAACACCTTCCTCTCACCCTTGCCTTCTTCCCCATCTCAACTTTACTCCTGATTTTACCTACCTCTTCCCCCTCAGCACTGCAGGGGAATCGGGGCTGCTGTCAGCTCATCATATGTTGTCTGTGCCCCATGGTGTCACAAGTTTTGCCAGAAAAACCGCTCCAGCATGGGCTTCTCTCTCTACAGGAACACAGGTTCTGCCGGGAGTGGGCTTCCCACAGGGCTGCAGCCTCCTTTGGGCATCCATCTGTTCTGACAGGGGTCCTACTTGCACTGCAGGTATATCTCTGCTCCACCATGGACCTCCATGGGCTGCACTGTAGACTGCAGGGGAAGCTCTGCTCTGGTGCCTGAAGCACCTCCTGCTTTGTCTTCTTCCCTGACTTTGATGTCTGCAGAGCTGATTCTCTCACCCATTGTCACTTTTCTCTCTGGATGCTGCTGCACAGTTCTTTTTTTGCTTGTTCTTAACTGTATTATCCCAGAGGTGTTACCTGCTGCTGCTGGGCTCAGCCTTGTCCAGTGGCAGGTCCACCTTGGAGCCGGCTGCCACTGGCTCTGTTGGACACGGGGGAAGTTTCTGGGATCTTCTCACAGAAGCTACCCCTGTAGCCATCCTGCTACCAAAGCCTGGACACCAATACATCTCTCTTAAATTTGACAATTTTCTCCTGTTTATCCTTCAAATGCTTGAATGCAATGAACTTGCATATAGAAATGAATCTAGTATTTCACTGTGGTATTAACTGTTAAAATAAAGGCTTCATTAAAAATAATTATCAGAAGTTTTGGCTTCTAGAAACATGGCCTAAGGTATAGTAACTTGTTTTCCTTTATTCTTGTGCCTGAATATATAATTTCTGTTCATTATAGTACCATAAATCTAATGTTAACACTACTAAGATCATGTTCATGCTTTATACAAAGTTAATTTAAACATACATATTATTAGTAAATGTCTCTTAAAAGTAGCTCAGGTGCAGAACACCATTCGGGCATACTTATTTCAGAAAGAATACAGCAATCTCTCCTCACAGTATGTAATGTGACCTTGTCCAAATTAATTTTTGAGAGATTTAAAATAAACAGAGATCTCTTTCAAAATTTTTGCCAAATTTTTATGCTAGTCAAATAATTAGAGCAGAGAAATGAAAAAATGTCTTTCAAATGGTGAAAAATGTTTTTTTTCAGTGATGAAGAAGACAAACCCCTTTTTCACTCTGAAAAAGGAATCTTTCATTTTGCAGCAGGCTTAAAATCCAGGATTAAAGAAAAATATTACATATATCTAAACTAGTCAAGAGCTAGAATAGGTGTGGGCCGTAAGTGGGACAGTCAATGTTTGAGACCTATCTTTTCAGGAGTTCACAGTCTTTTTTACTGCAACCACGGTGACTGAGAGATGGAAATTGTCACTGGTCCTGGCAGTGTCAGCCTCAAAAATTTCCCAGACAAAGCCAGGCAGTATATTTATTTGGGCTTAATAACCAAAGCACTAATGTGACTTCAGCAGACACTTTAGTAGGATGAGCTGTCTAGCTGTCATTTCTTACATGTCTTTTTGATGTAATAAATACTTTGGTATGCAACACATAAATTCAGAGCAGACTAAGGTAGTGAATTGTTTCATAGAATCATAGTAACATTAAGGTTGGAGAAGACCTCTGAGGTCATTGAGTACAACCATGAACCTAACACTGCCATGTCCAGCACCAAGCTGTGTCCCTAAGCACCACATCTACTTTAATGATAATGGGAAGTTAGATCCTGTTGCAGCACTCACCGTCACTGGCAGCTCAGAATTTAATTTCAAATCATACCAGCAAATCCCAAAATTTTGTTGCGCGTCTCCAGTCCTCCATGATTCTGACTCTTCATTTTTGTATGGTAAACAATCACAAAATTCCTGAAAAAAACGTACTGCCTTTTTCTTCAAATAGTGGAAATAGGTAAACCAGTCTTTGAGAGCACAGGGCAGAGCACTTCATCATGTTAATAGTCTTGTTGACTTCAATGAGACTTCCAATGCTACTGAACATTCTTGGAATGTGAAATATTTAGAAGATATAACAAGTAGAACTGGTGATGAGATTGTTTAATTTCACAGCACTGCTCATGGAGCAGTAGCAACAGGGCTTGGTAGCATAATGCCCTGTTGGGAGGAGGCCATGCTGGGAGGGGACACAGGAAGAAAAAAAGTGAATAGACCTACCAGAAGAAAAGGGAGGCAAAGTGGGGGAGCAGTGTGGAAGGGAACAGTGCTGGAATCACATCTGGGGACCCTCACACTGGGGAAGAACTCCCCTGAAGGGATGGAAAGTCCTGCACCAGGGCAGAGGAGCAGTAAGAGCCAAGGAGTAGTGGAAGAAAAACAGCAAGAAGCAAAGGGCAGAAGAAATTGACACTGACCCAGAGCTCCTGTGCCCCCCAACACTGTACTGAAGGGTTTGGCAAAACAGAGGAAGGTGAGACTGGGAAGGTGGGAAGAGAGATGTTGGGTTTAAATTGAGTCTGAAGAAGGGGAAGGCAAAGTGTTGACTTAATTGTTTGCTTTTTATTTTTTTTTCCAATACCAGCATCAGTAATTAGAATTTAATGTTAAAAATTGTCAGTTACTTAAATTAAGTGAAATTCCCTGAGTCAGGAGTCTTCTGCCTGCAACACACAGTTATATGTGCTATTTCACGCTGTGTAGTAACTGATTATGCTTTCTAATGGGATATATGTATTTATTTATATGAAGGAAGCAGAGTGAACTGGGGCAGTTTTATTCTACAAGAGATAGTGCCGTAATATGAATGAGTGCACATTGCTAGAACAGGTGGAAAAAAAAATGGCTGGAAGTGGTGGCTCCAAGAGCTGATAACATTTTTTTAAGTCTAGAGGGCTGGTGCCAGTTGTTGATTTTGTTTCTGCTTGTATTATGTTCAACTTCTCTCCAGTATCAACACTTATTTTATGTCATCTGCTGTTGTATTTTATTCTAGACCTCTCTTGAACATTAGATCACCATCCTGTGGAAGAACTGTATTGTTGGGCTGCAGCATGGACTATTGTTCCACATGGAATATCAGCTGCAAGTACTGCAGAGGCTGTTGCAGGAGGTTTGAATCTTAGAGGCGACGACCGTTCTGGACATTACATTGTCCAGCTGAGCTCCTGTGTTTGATTTCTTGCTCAAGAAAATGTTCTTGGCTGTAGAGCAGAGTCAGAGTCCTGTCCTTATTCTGCAACCTCACCTCACCCTGGGTACATCCGAACAGTGGGGTCACATTGCCCTGCTAAATCCATTGCCTGGGAGAGATGGCTGTGGAGCAGAAAAAAGATTGTTTTCACATTTTTGTGGGAGAGAGACACTGGTGTCACATGCATATGGAAGCCACTTTCAGCTAAGCTGGAGTGTAGGAGACATTATTGGTTTTATTATCATGTTCAGTGCATGAGACTTGGCAGTATGAATCCACATGAATGTCAGATAGACAAAGGAGAGAATACAGTATGTGAGAACCGTGACTTTACAGGAATGTGACCACACAGATCTGTCTTGTTGAAAGATAGTATTTTTGATGATGAATGTGATGATATTTGGAAAAACAAATCCCAGTAAACTGCCAATAATTTTTTCTGTACTTTATTTATTTCCTCCATCCTTCTCTTCTTTTTCCCACTAATTTGAAGGGAAATGGCATGTAAAAGAGGGTATATTTACATAATATATTTATATTAAGATGTTATTCATAAAAATCTTTTTTATAGAAACATTTTTACTCAGAGTTATTATATGTTCATTTATCACAGACAGAATGGTTGGAACTTTATTTATTTGTGTACAGTTACTAAGGTTTTAGAAAATAAGGGAAAATCCCCAAGAAGTCTCCAATTTATCCTGACTAAAGCAATTTTTAGCTGACTGTTGGGGCTGTTTCTTGTGAAAGCTGCACCTGTACCATATTCTCAGGATACAGTTTTCTCAACGAAGGAGGAAGGGGAACTCTGTGTGCTGGCAGATTTCCCAGTGTACTTGCAGAGGTAGT
Organism: Ifrita kowaldi; assembly: GCA_013398055.1. Taxonomy (NCBI): domain Eukaryota; kingdom Metazoa; phylum Chordata; class Aves; order Passeriformes; family Cinclosomatidae; genus Ifrita; species Ifrita kowaldi. Next base: position 85,143 of record VZRS01000667.1, on the reverse strand, counting down.
CTGGGAGGGAGAATGGCAATCTGCTCAGCAGGGATGTAGGAGGTGTTTATAATCAAAAGCAACACTTTCAGACTCCAGTGGCAGAGGAACATATTTAGGGAGGAGAAATTCGAAAGGCAGCTGTTGCATGCATTGCAAATACCTCAGTTTTGTGGCTGTGTGGTGCATGACCGAAGGTGTTACTGCCTAGGGGAGAATGGGGAAAGAAAAGTGGCCTGTGCAAATAGGTTTAAGTATTAGGACTCTGCAGAGTTGATCCCTGTATTTGGATGTCCTACAGACTTGAGATGGGGATAGTTCATTGACTAGTTTACCTAGGTCTTGTAAGACAGGCTTTGAAATCCCCTGCTACTTTTCATCCAGTGACTTCCCAAGTAATTTATGTTGAGCCTTCAAAGGAAACAGATAGATTAGATAGATAGATAGATAGATAGATAGATGTCTACCTAATTCCCCAATAATCTGTCCATTAACCTCTGGGGACAGACACAATGTCTGTGGGAGCTGGAATCTGACTCTCTTTTAACTTGCTCAGAGCCTAAGCAGCTGCAGGATGCTTGTGGCTTAATCCAATTATTTAAGAGAGCAACCACAAATCAACTTTCTATGAGAACTCATGCCCTTTAGACAGGTGGCACCAGGAACCTTACAAAAATTATCTGAGGATGAGACAGTATTACTGCTAAGGCAGGTGGAATGTATGTTAGTGGCAGCCCATTTCCAAGTGCATCACGTCAGAATGAGACCGAAGACTAGAAAAACTGGCTTGAGAGCTCTACTCAGCATACACTATAGATCTATTTGGTTTCCCATCTGTGCAGTGGAGATGGTGGTCCTTCCCTGGGGCACAGGGAGATGAGGAGAAATGCATTAAATTCAGAGCTGCTCAGATAGAACTGTACTAGGACAATAAATGAAAGAGAAATGGCATTCTGGAACGACACAGTTATTATTGCATTATGCTGTTCAGGGCAAGGGTTGTCTCCAAAAATGCCTAGCATATTTTAAGCAGCATAGGTAATATGTAATAAAGAGAATTACAACTGAAGGATGTATAAGAGGAGTATAGAATCGAACAAGGACATGATGGAGAATGACGGGAGCCTGCTTACTGTCAGCTTTGATATATTGCAATTTAAGTATGGTACATTTCCCTGGGCTTTCCTTTGCTTTAAAATATAGGTTGCTCTCCAACTGCTTTATGCAGAAATTGAAATCCACTCAGCAAATGAATACCTCTCCTTACTCTTCCAAACAAAGAAAAAAAGCTTCAAACGTCTGCATTGATACAGAGAAAAATGGAAATGGCGGTGTTTAACTCACAAAGGTATTATGGAGATAAATTCATTCATTTATTTGAGTGAGAAAGTATCACAGAAAAACACAAATAAATGCACTAAGCGTGAGGTTTTCTGCTTGTTACCATTTCTTATGTAGTTTGTAAAAAGTAACATCTCAAAACTTTTATGAACTCTGAATATAGAAATTGAACATCTCTGTGAAAAATTTTCCTAAAGAACATGGGTATATTATGTCTGAAGGATAAATTGACATTTACTATCTTAATCAGGTTAGCACACAAGTGGTAAAGCAAATAGCAGCATAAAATTGTAATACTGTTCTTTCTGGTCTCCAGTCTCCTATAAAAGTACAGGAAATATGTTGCTGTGTTAATGGTTTTGGAGTGCCAGCAGATATTCACATGGAGACAGAAAGGGAAAACTCTACTAACTGTCCTTTTTATTGAATGAGGAAACAATAACTCCATACAGGAAAAAATCAGGATCCAAATATGTAATTAATGTTACAGATACAACAGAGAGATTTCCTGATTTTCATAGCCTCAGCAGGATTTTTAGTACCCATATGAAATTAAATCCAGCTTGCAAGAAAATGTTCACACAGAAACAGTTAAATTATCTTCTTGTTTTTGCTAGTTATAACTTATGTGTTCAGTACCTGTGCAGCATGTACAGAAGGCATATATTTCAGTTTATATACACATTACTAGAGTTTTAGCTTGGCTCAGTGCAAGGAAGTGTGAGTTTTAGTGTGCAAGGAAGGACTAAGTGCTCGTGTTGTTAAGTATTCCTGAGACCTGTTAAAATATATCCGCTCCTATTACAGACAGCGTGGATCAGGGAGTGCTCTAAGTACTGTGTTAAGGCTGTACAGGGAACACTTGGGGCAATAAATAAAAGTACCACCCATTTAATGTGGTAGTCATGTAATGGATGTCATGGCTAACTTACAGTGTGTGCTCAGGGCACCTTTTTATTTTGATACTGCCTATGGTCTGTTTTCAGCAACTGGTAAAATGGTTAGGTCCCAGCTGACAAAATACGAAGTTATGTAAACTTGTCTTTGACATGAATCAGATATTTTGATTTAAGCAGATGTTTTGAGATGGGAGTATCTTCTTGTGACAGAGATTGAAGTGTGCTCTTAACAGAACATAATTCCAAAACAAATACTCTTGCCTGGAGATATTTCCTGATTGAATAGCTTAAAAATGACTTAATATTTTTTATGGTGCATACTTTTTCACTGTTAAGATTGAAAGAAAAGCATCAGATCATGGAAATGGTGGCATTTTAATGAAAGATGTTTTAGTCTGAAAGTAGCAGAAGAGTTTGTCATCGTTACTATCAATGAAGCAGAAACATTAATGTGCTTTCTTTTGGAAATAAATGTCACATACAGCCTTGCCGTTTAGAATATACACTTCTTAAAAGTCCATACTTGTAAATTTCCCTAGAAATTTTGCAGTTTTCCAAAAAGCACTCTGGGTATTTAAAAAATGACTATTGATACCACATTATCTTCCATCTGGCTACTGCATATTATTGCAAAAGCCTGGGTTTACATAATATCTTCCTTCGAATGATGGCAACTTATTTCTTAAGTTGTTATCCAGAACTCTCATCCCGTTTTATAACACATGGGTCTCACTGATAACTGATTAAGTGCTCATCTGATGAGTGCTAATAGACACATTTGGTTGTTTCAGTTGTGAATGCCAGTGAAGGGAGCAGTTGACTGGATGAAACTGAGGGTGGTGTGTAGCTATATATCACCGGTCTGCCACAGCAGGGCCTAAGAACTGTTGCCATTGCCCTTTCACACATCTTAAGAGGTGACCAAGGGGTTAGAACAATAAACTCTTACCACCAGAGACAAGATGAAGGAGTTACTCAAAGCACAAGTTCTTTCTCTGTCTCTCACCGCCTCCCCTCCCATTTCTCCATTCCCTGTGGCCATGTCATATTACATACAAGCATAGCAATTAGCAAGCTATCTTCTGAGTGAGAAGAAACAACAGAAGTGAGAGGGGAATGGACAGGTGGTGTGTGAAAGCATGTGTGCTCAAGCCATTCATTATCTTGAGTGCAGTATTAATTTGTAAATGTTAAATAACAGCCCAATCCTGCAGTATTTCCACAGACTGCTGGTACTGTAATATGCTGATCAGCATTTAGAAGAACTCCCTGCCATCAGAGGCTCCAAATGTTGCACGTGTCTCTTTAGCCCTTACAGTCTCTTCACCTTACTCTTCTGTCTCACAAGTGTCAAAATGAAAGCGTTGGTCTCGTTTTCCCAGCCTCCTTCTGTTGGCTCTACCATTATCTGACTAAAGGGGATGCAAAGAACTTTCTTGTGCTGGGTTTCGTTTTGACTGGATCAGCTCCTCCAAGCAGCTGGCTTGATTAATTTTAATAAGATGGAGTGTTTGATAAGGAGCGCCTGTGAACAAGGGGGAAAGCAGTGCTGCAGCATTTTTGATCTAGGGGGATTTAAGCTGGGCTGTATCTGTGAATGTACAACCCCAGAGCTGAAGGTTTTATCTCAGCTGGCAGCTCAGCCCCATGCAGCCACTTGCTCACTTCTTGTCTGCTCCCATTGGGGAAGAGAATCAGAAGGGTAGAAGTGAGACAGCTTGTGGGCTGAGATAAAGAAAATTTAATAGGGAAAGCAAAAGCTGCTCACATAAACAGTCCAAACCAAGGAGTTAATTCACCACTTTCCATGGACAGCCAAGTGTTCAGCCATTCCCGGTAAAGCAGGGTTCCACTCACTTTCTGAGTACTGATGACTCAGAAAGACAAAACACCACAACTTGGAACGTGTCCACCCTTCCTTTTTCTCCCCCCTGCCTTTATATCCTGAGCATGACAACGTATAGAATGGGGTGTCTTTGATCTCTTGAGGTCAGTTGTCCCGGCTGTGTCCACACCAAGGGAAGCTGACATTCAAGAGACAAATTTTATTTGTATGTTATGTCTCTTTAAAAACAATCAAGAAAATAAATTTTCATCTTTCACCTTGTTTCGTGAACAGTGAATTCTCCTTATGAATATTTCAGGTCTTGTTTAAAAGCTCAAGTGGGACACTCATGTAGTAACTCCAACTCACCAAACTGTCTCTAGGAACAGATTTTTAACTCAATTTTCAGACTTTCTTTTAAAGGTACTCAGCAGGAAGCATGTAAAACAGAATGACCTGCTAGGTTTTGACAGTTGGCTCAGCTCAGGGGTGAAAACCAGGCCAGAGCAGCCCCAAGAACTCGGGCTATATGAACTCACTGTATAAACATATGACCAGCTAAATCCTCCAGCATTATCTTATCTCTTTGGGAGCAGTGTGATTGCTTTCCAGGGCACAGTCCATGTGGTCCCAAGCAGCTGTATAATAGCTTAAGTGGATGAAAGATGTATTCTTTTCCACCACAGTATTCAGAGCATGATTGGCTTTGTTGTAAACCAGCTACAGGGTAAAATACACAGTGCAGTTCACTTTTACATACCCTGCCAGGTTTCATGAACAGTGTTTTACTGCTGATATATTTTTTTAATTCCATGAGCCTCGTTTCAGGTGAAAGACTGTACAACAGAAAAGTTGTAATAAAGACTAGTGATAGATTTTAGAGGATTACAATGCCGGATTTATGAGCAGGTGATTTATATGGCTTTATCACATTTGAGGTAGTAATTATGTTTGCCAATGCATTTCTCAGGCAAAAACTATTTTTCATTTTAATTTTCATTTTATAACAAGTGTTATCATAAATGGCAAAAAAATAAAAAGAGAAAGACTTATCAGGATAATCTAATCTAATGTAAAATGCAAACCTACCCTTTGAGAAAATTTCTGATCAGCTGACACAAAAAGTAGCTTTATCATTTGACAATGTTGACAGATATAAAAAGTTAGTCTTCTTTTAAATGTCAAGAGACAAAATGTCTTTGTTATTGTTAGTATTTCTAGGATTTTCAAGGAAATTATTAACACGAGATAAATATTTCTTCCTCATGTCCTTTTTTAAATAAAGATTCTACTGTCAGAAAATGGAAAAAAATGGAGAGAAAATTTGGCAACCATATATTTCCTGTCAGGATCCTATTTCTATAGCTATTCTGCCAGCATAATCTCAATCATGAAAAGTGTTTAAATTTACATTTAAAGGGTTGAGGGAGTGTTATATTTATATGCGTCTGATACTAAGATGTGCAGCCATACAAAGAATGGAGAAGTATCAGACAAGCCAAGTTTGAACTAGCACAAGGTAGATAATCTTTTAAACCTGAAGTACACACTTTACTTGTCACAGAAGAATCTTCAGGTTTCAGACAGGCCTTCAGGTCTGACATTGGAGGTTGATACATTCAGAAAGGAAGAAGAACATTTTGGGAGACCTAAGTATAGTGTGCTATTATCTGAGAACTCTTTAATAAGGGAAAATTATGTTACTTTATAACTTGTTTTGAAGTAGAATTACCTTTTTAAAGAAAAGTACATTATGGAAGATTTGTAAAAGCTGCATCTACAGTTGTTTTTCTCAGAACAAAATTTCAAAGCCTACAAATCTCTGGCTTCAAGGCATGTGGTCAGTTGGGATTTCACTGCTGTGTAGGTGTTGCATATACTGATATGTCATGAGAAGCTTTGTTGCCTCAGGAGCAACTGCAACTGACAGATGCTGCGAGGTCCAAATTACCAGCCTAATTACCTGTGCAACATCTCCTCCACAGAGACCACCCACCTGGGAGGGAGTGAAATGCACCTCTGTAGCTCTGGCAGCTCTGCTTCCAGTATGGTATGGGCTCCCCATGTCTTGGGGTTGGAGATCTAAAAGTTAGGACTGCAAATAAAGTATCCACTGGCCTCCTACTTCCATTGATCCTTTCATCCTTTCTTGGCCACCCACTTCAGCTCCAAGATTCCTCTTTGTATTCCTTATGGAGAAATAATATCTACCTTTCTATCACTTCAAATTCTCTTCAGATATTATACTTCAGATACTGATGGTAGGAATCAACATACAGCATTTAGTCAGTTTTAACATCAGTATTTTGGCCATGAAAACTTTACCAAACTTTTATTTATGCTGTTCTTTTCCCTCCCCTTCCTTCTTCTAGTGAAATTAAAGGTTAACAGAAAGATAACTGAAAATAAAACTTCCCAGAGAAGAAATTGAAAAGACTTCAGTAACTTATATGTTATAATGAAAAGCTTTTTAAATAAACAAGAGGTAACATTCTGAACTAACAGGTGAAAATTACTTTTTGTTTTGAATTTTCAGAGTGGGAATATTGCTAAAATAAGTGTTTGGGAAGTTCAAATTTAGCTAGACAAAATCTTTTGTCAAGGTATATTTTCTCTAAAGAAAAGAAAATTTCTAATCACTACTGCTCATTTTGCTTGTAAGATTCTTGCTGCTCTACTTGCTGGCTCCATTAGGAGCTCAGGGTCAGTCTGGGATGCATTACCAGCAGCAATGAAGTTGCCCCAGATACAGTGGAATCCATCTCACCCTTCTGTATCTCTGGGGTTTAAAATGCTCAGAGGAATTAAATCTAATTTTAATAAGTAAACAGGTTTCAAGGGAGACATCTCACCTTTTGTGATACGCCGTTGAGAATGCAGCAGAAGGTGTTCCTGGGGACCTATAGGAAGTCTGGGGGGGCAGCTATGGGATCTCTCAGGGGTGGGGTAGGAGGAAGCAGTGGGGAGGTCCCAAACCTTGGGAAGATCAAACAGGTACTTTAGGAGGTTCCTGAAGGCATGATATTTTTCTGGTTTTGTATTTTTGAGAGTTGATACCAGGTTTCAGACCAAGGCTGGAATTAGTTATTTCGTTTATTACCTTGTTAGTCAATTGGCTCCATGTTGTACAGCCACACTAAATTCTAAAATTGATATGTGGTTTGTATACAACAGTTAAATTTGCAGTCGTGCTTCAGATTTAAAAAAAAGACGCACGGAAATTGGACCCTGATGTTCTAAAATACAGCAAATAAAGATAACCTCAGTTATCCCAGTACATATATATTTTTTCCATGCAGTTCCCTACCCTTTTTAATTGTATGAAACATAAATTTTCCAGCTAAAAATGGTCAGTACCTTAAGTGGGGACTTAAAAATAAGAAGAAAATTCCTAAACTTTGAGGAATGATTTCACAGTTTGGTTTGCTTTTTTAAAAACCGATGTAGTACCTAAAAAAAATTCTTCTATTTCAACAGTATATTTTTCCCATAACATTTTAGGATATTTATACCTAATGTCATTACACATTGTAATTATGTAATTGCACATCTTAATTGCACATTCTCATTATTTCATCATGCATGCTACAACAATTAAGTAATTAGGTCTAATAGTATAAATTAGATCTAATTGTATAAATACATGACAATGGCATAAAAATGGCCTTAAAGAATGGAGAAGACTTTAATCAAAATGCAAGGAGTACCTTATGTGTGCAATCAGAGGAATGTGGAACACTGGACTAATCCTGTGCAATGATTACTGGGGACTCCAACACTCCACAGTTCTCATTCCCCATCCCCATCCCTTCTGCTGGGGAGGTGAAGATAGAGAAAATCATGAGTAAATTTGAGCCCAGGAGGAAGGGAGGGGTGGGGGCAAAGTACGCTTAAGATTTGGATTTATTTCTCTTTAATTTTCCAAGGTTGAGTCTGTTTTTCCCGCAACGGTCGGAGCAATCTCTCCCTGTCCTTACCTTGAATAATTTTTTCATTGTATTTCCTCTCCCCTGCCCAGCTGAGGAGGGCAGTGATGGAGCAGATTTTTTGGGCACCTGTTTTCCAGCCAGGGTCAACCCACCACATTAGTTTTCTAGCATAGCTGTAGCCACGGAGTCTGTCTCATGGGCTTGTCCCAGTCTTTTAGCTAAGAACATGCTTTAAGATCCAGTACTCTTGAGTCGAGTCCCATTTAGTGATGAGAGTGTTCATGGCCATCACATCATACTTCTGTTAATGCAGCCTGGTAGTGAGGCCTCAACACTCTGTCCAGGCTGTTGGGTTTTGCCACACAGAGACTGGCAAATTCAAACATATTTTGAAATTTAGAACCTGTCAGACATTTTCCTTTCTTTTATTGACCCTTCTTGATGGAGAATGAAGGTTTTTCTGCTACATCTACATCTGAGCTCTTGACAGAGAAAGCCTCACCTCACCTCACCTCACAGAAAGCCTCTGGTTGCCCCACGTAGCAGAGGCTGTACTCTGATTGTGGACTTGCTCGAGAGAGGGAGGGGCAGATGGGCAAGCAACAGGTGTGCAAACAATAAGACATCATCGTCACACTGAGCCATTGCAAATTTTTTGCTAATATTTTCATGTTTTCAGAAGACTCGGCTGAACTAAACTGATTCTCTCCTAAAATATGAAGCAATTTTGCAACAAAAATTATCTGGTTGAAAAACCCCCATAGTTTGAACAGAAAATATTTGTCCTGTTCTACTCAAATCATTTTATTTCATAAAAGAAGATTTGAGAAAAACTATTAATTGATGTATTGTGACCATACTAAGAATTCCCTTCTAAAGGGATTATATTCCCTTCTTGACCTTCAAAACTTCCTTTCATAAGGCAGCCAACTAAAGGAGTTGTTGCAAGGGCTTTAAAAAATCTCAATCTCTATTTGGAGGTCACCAAAATGATGTCTTTAATTTCTCAAGGGAATGTATACCTGTTCTTTGTAGCACAACAGAGAAGCTGTCCTACCTGACAGAGCTACATTTATTTTGCTTTATTTGTTTTCAACAGAAAAGTTGCACTGGATAGGAAATTAAGAGATAAGTTTTTTTTGCCCATAGTAGATGCTTTCATTTTTCCTCCTAGGGATTCCTAGAAAATCACAAATAACCTAGTATTTTGCTTTTTTTTACCTAGCCATGTATTTAATGTTTTTTAAAAATAAAGTGGAGAAGAAATACATTATTTTTACTCTGTCATAATCATACCTGTAATAACATTTGTTCCAATTCTTCCTTTTGTGCACTTGCAAGAATGGAAATGATTAGTTCTTTACTCCCCATTCCTCTGTCTGGAATAAAAAATATGCCAAATATATCTCTGTTGTTAGTCCTTCAGAGACAATGAAGTTGCAAAGGCTTTGAATGTTACTCATTGTGTGCAACCTGTAACCTCATTTTCAGCAGGACAGGGATAGAAGTTTCCTGTGCTTTTATTTAGAGCTACGGCTTTCATTAAATTTCATTACTTCTCCCGATGGCCGTAAATAGAAGGTGTACCTTATGAAATTTAATTCCTTCTTCTGGCAGCTTCTGTGATAAAAGTGTGGCTTCTAAATGAAGGTTTATCCTACATGAAAGGAGATTGAATTGAGGATATATAGGAGAGGATTTCAGTTTTATGCTGAAACTGATCAACCTTACTGAAATAAAAATTAAAATGGTTATATATTCCACCAGAATTCCTTCATTAAAGAAGGAATTATCTTCTAGAACTAGCCTGCAAATGCAGGAAAGCCAAGCATATGAAAATAAACTAGAGGTGCACAATGCATAAAATTAATTGTTGTGCTTAAGAATGTTAAATTAGGGCTGGTTTGAGTCCCTGGTTTTCTGATAGGTACAAAAGTAAGGAAAATATTTTTTTCTCCTATACACTTGCCTGATTAAATAACCTCAGGATAAATCTGTAAATGCCTGTGGATTTGCTCTTTTGAGCTATAGCCATTACACTATGCACTTTGAAGAATGGAGTAAGTTTTCTATATTGACAGTGGCCTTTTTTTTTTGTTCTTTACTATCCTTATTTTCTTTCTTCCACTATTGTGTTTCTCATGTGTCCTGTGTGAAATTGACCCCTTTGCTAGCTAACATAACTCTTACTTCAGAGTTGTGAAGGTTTCAGTAACATTTTCATTAGTCTTTTGGGAAAAAAACAAAGCCATAATATCCTTAGAGCTGTGCTATACTCACCTTTGTCACTCATAATACTTCTGTTCTTCCACTGCACTTTTTTATCGTTTTATTTTCTGCACAGCTACAAATATCCATATTTATGAAGTACTCATCACCATGGTATCCAAGTACACTTCAGTTTATTAAAAGGATTATGTGATGTGACTGCTTGTAATAGCAGGGGATTAGACATGATGACGCAGGTTCCTTCTCATCTCCTGTTTCTATAAATTAATACCATAAAGCTTTTCCCTAAAAATAGGTACCATTTGGAAGGTCACTATATAACATTTAAAACAGCACCAGTTTTAAAAAGTACGTCCTGAGATGTCCAAAGACTCTGCCTTCCCTCCTATGGGTGGGCTGTTAGTAGCAGGTAGGAAAACTCTGCAGGCTGGTATTACACTTGAATGCCAGCTGTCTTGTCCTGGCTTAGGCAGTCCCAGAGTGGGGGAAAATGTGACAGCACAAGGGATAATGGGTTTGAATTGAAAGAGGGTACATTTACATTATATATTAGGGAGAAACTAGTTATTTAGAGGATGTTGAGGGACTGGAACAGGCTGCCCAGAGAAGCTGTGGCTGCCCCTTCCCTGAAAGTGTTCAAGGCCAGGTTGGATGGGGCTTTGAGGAACCTGATGTAGTGAAAGGTGTCCCTGACCTTTGAGGTCCAACCCAAGTAATTCTATGATTCTATGATATAGACTATGCTGTGTATGACCAGCTTTATATGTAGTATGTACTGTAGTATACACCTGGCTTAGCTAAAGGCCTCTGAAATGACTCTCACAAAGGAGGGTTGATAGGCTATACATATCTATGAATTAATCTTTCTGATCTTGTTACATTTTTTAGCGTTGTTTCAAAAGTTAAAGGTTATGTTATTAGCAATTCATTCTGGATTGGTATTGTAGAGTAAATTTTTTGTTTTCCAGAATGGTCATTCACGTTCTTGGGCCAGGCAATGAAGACATTTTAATTTGTATGGGATTGTGTTTACCAAGCAGACAGTGGCAGTAGAATTATAGTTCTGTAGATCCTAACAGATTGTTATTGCACCAAATTTAAACTAGTAAATTATTAGAACCATTCCAAGGGGAAGACTCTCTGTGTATTGTAATACAAGGCTTATACTATTATATGCTTCATGCCTTTTTAAAAACATTGATAAATGGAGAGTCAAACAAAAATACACCGAGTAAGTAATTTTAATAAATATTGCTGTTTGCACGCTACTGAAAGTTGCTTCATTTCTAGCCTTGTGAAATTCAGGTTCCTAATATGAAGGAGTAGGAACAGGTTCTCATGGTGACATTTCAGTGAACAGCTCTACATGTGTTGCGTTCATCTCCTTGTATGGTGGATCAGGGCAGGGCCAGTGCTGCATGAAGTACAGCAAGTGTAAACACCCCTTTATTTGTTTGTAAACACAGCTCTGGTCGAACCAGCAGGAGATGCTGAAACCTCAGAAAATTGAAGTACCATCAGTCTCTGGTCCCATTTCTTTAATGGTATAAAGTTTTTCGAAGTGACATGAGACAAAAGGCCTTGAAGGGCTTGTGTATATTAGGAACATGATTTCAACTTGGATACTGTGTCCAAGTTAGCTTTAGATCTAGCTGGCTTAGATATGGCAAGCAGTGAAGTGGCCTTGGCATGTGTTTGCTAATCAGGCAATCTTCAATCTGCTGAAATTGGTAGTGCAGCTATTTAATTTGTGTTCCAATAAGTTAGTCAAGAACACCATTTCTAGCCAAGTACACTTCTATGGAAGACTCCACAAGCTCTTGCATTGAATATTAAATCCTATGATCAGGATTCAGACCAAGATTCTCCTACCAAGGTGAAAGAATTGGTTTGCTGTGTTCCCACTAGAACCTGTAAGGACAGGGAACATTTTTCAGTAACATACTTTTGTAAGACTTAGAAAGTTTAAAGACTTATTAAAATGGGAAAACTTTCATTTCATCACTTAAAATGGTCTTGCTGTAGACAAAAAACCCCAGCCCTAAATATTTATTGAGCTGTGGGTGTGGACAATAAAGTTTTGGCTGTTAGTTTGCTAGACCATTGTGGATATGGTATGATCACTAGTTTACTAACAGATGGACATACTTTTAAAGCCAAGCTGTTATCTATTTTTACCATTTCAGTTTGGATGGAAACCAGCTTTTTTACCTTATGTTGTGCTTTTTATTTCTTATGTCAGAGGACAAAATCACTTCTAAAATGTGCTTCTGAAAAAGAGAAACATTTCTCTAATCCATATGCACTTCTTCACCAGACCAATACTTGCCCTGGGTATTCCGCTGCTAGAGCAGTAACTCTGCCTGACCTGAGGGCCTCACTTTCTGTCCCATTCTCTCCCTATATCAGTGGAATGCTGTTCAGTTGATTGAAGGCCAGGTACAACAGACTTAGGAGATGTCATGGCAGATGCCAGGCCTAGGGATATTTTGTCAGTCTCTTCTGTTCAAATATTCTACCATTCATTGGTTTTGCCATCTGTCACGCTTTGCCTGGTGACTCTCTTTGTTCTTACTGACTGTGTGGTAGGCTCTGCTGCCTATATTTAAATCACAGATCCTGGACCAAAATCAGAGCTGACATCCAACACCATTGTTATTCACTCCCGTAAATGTAAATTTAAAATTTATGCAATATAGAGTGTACTCTAGACATAAATGACTATATGTATATAGATAGATGTTTTCACTGGTTTGTTAGTAAAGAACTGCACCTCTGAACATGATACAAGATACTACTGAGTGTATTCTAAAATTAGGTGTATTGTGGGTCTGTATGCCACTTCTTTATTGATTGTAAGGGCTAATGTCAAAGACTCTTTATTGCATAAAATTTCTTGAATTATTTCAAACAGAAGAGTATCAGTGGAGGCATAGTAACCGATAAACAATGAGTTAACATCCCCTTCATTTTCCTTAGCCCAAAATGCAAAATCTGCAGTTTTTACTCAAAAGGAACAGATTGATTGAAGGAGAAAAGCAGTGTGGCTAAAGAAAGGTATGCTTAATTTTGGAATCCTTATGAAGGTAAAAAACCCCAAACTAAAACCAGTCTGAAGTGATTAAATTGAGCGAATTGGATGAGATCTTACGGGCAAATGTTACATAAAAAAGTGAGGAAAAGCCTTTAATTTTCAGAAGTACAGTACTAGTTACAGAGAAAGTAAGAAGAGTAAATAGAGACTGACTTGGCAAAATCACAAACTCATTACTGGCATCAAAGGATAAAAAGTAGGTGAAAAATAGAAACTAAGTCAAATTGTTAAGGATGCTTATAAGGAAATTATAAAAGGATATATATAGGACAACTAGCAAGAGACATCAAGTGTAAAGGAAATAGTTACTTAACTCTATTACCAGGAAAAGAGATTTTTGAGGAAGATCTGCTCCTTTTCACTGATGATTGATGATGCTGAAAAGTAGCGATATTTAATGGTTGCCTTTTCTATTGGTTTTCACAAAAAGAAATTAAAAGTTACATGGCGAAAAGCTCTTTAGTACAATTATTACCACAGATTGTTGAAAGAGCAAAACCACAGTACAGTGTGGATAGATGAAGCAGATATGTTCTTACCAACTCTTTGACAAGCTTCCTCATAGGCTAGTTACAAAAAGAATAATGACTCTTACTGGTTATTTTGTGAAGGATACCTGACAGAAAAGTGAAGGGGTGCATCATGTTATATTTTGAAAATGAAAAAGGAGAGCCAAGGAAGCATAGGTCAGGCAGATTTTTTCTAGAAAAAAACCTTTGGAACAAATAACAAAACAAGCTTTTGTAAGTATTAGGAACATAAGAAAATGAATAGAATATATAATTTTCAAAAATTAATTGAACCAACCTAGCTTAGCTTCCTCTTGTAGTAGAATATTAGACCTTGTGAACTGCTACTCATAAGACTGTCACCTTGGATTGAATAGGGATTTTGTGCAACAAGACAAGTAGAAATGTTAGGCAGGTCACACTAAGTCATGGCTGTCACCCTGCCTGGCTTCCCAGTCATTAGAAATTCCTGTTGTCATTACAGTGACTCCTTTCATGGTATCTCATTGATGTGGATTTCTTTCCAAGGTTACAGAAAATGGAGTTTCAACCCCAAATTTATGTTTTAGCAGGCATTCTGGCCAAGCACCAGGTGAAGGGTATAAATTAAATAACTTTTCAAAACTGTTTAAAGAAAATTGCAAGAGAATATAAAATGATTTTGAAAATCCTTTCCTCCACTGTAAATGGCAACAGAGACATTCTGACAGGTCTTTAAAAATGCTTGCTATTATATGGAATCTAACTGTGGAATAATGGGTACAAAGAGATGTAGATTATTTCTGTTTTACTCATTTGAGTGTGATTTGATTGAGTGGCTGGAGGGGAGCAGCAAAGGCCAGCTGAGACATAGGAGGTTTCTCAGGGGATAACAGAGCCAGCAGGGTGGGGACCTGGCCAGCTGGGACCCAGGTGCGCATGAGCAAGGGAGCAGAGCAGACCCAGAGACCACGGCCACGTTGGACCGAGAGTGCAGAGCAGCAGCAGGTTCCTGGTGATGAGGCATGTCAGCCTGGGAGATCAGACCACAGGTCTGGATCGGACCTGGTGAGGATAACCAGGCTCAGAGACAGACCCATCATCACTGGGGCCACTAAGACTTATTAGTGCCCTCAAGGCACTTCAGCTAGACCTTGCAGTTCCTGTATGATTTATGCAAGCAAAGATGTGCAAAGGCTGCTGGCAGAAATGCCTGTTGTCCATGTCTACTTTTATATAAAACCTCAAGCCATTTTCTAAACAGTTTTGTGATTTCCTTATCTTTCTCACCTTACCTGTCATACTATTAAAACTTTTCTGTGCTGCGATTAGAATTATAGCCAACAGTGCCTGGGAAACCTGAAAATATTCAAAAATCGAGAATTAATTTTCATGATTTTCCAAGGCTCAGCAGTTTGTCAGAAGCTGTTACGGATGGTTTACTACTGCTCTCCAGCTACTGTAGTTTGTTCATCAGTATTTGGTATCCCTTAAATTGACTTTGCACTGGCATAAGCCAGAAGTGTTTGCAGCTTCAGCACTGATGGAGCAGGAAGGATTAAGCTCCTCTACTAAATGTATGCCTACTGTAACACACGTCTGACATTTGGGATAAGAGCAAGTAATATATTTTGAGCCTGCAAATCGTATCAAACACATGGGACACCTGCTCCCAGGCACTAAGATTCTTTGTTTATTTTAACATTTACAGTTTTTCTCTGCCCAAAAATTCTTTGATCAAAGACTCAAAATGTGTACACCATGTATCAAAATGGTACAAACCACGGTAAGGACTTACTGGATTAAAACTAAAAATCCAGGCCAAAGTTTCTGATCTAAGTTTTCAAATGGACTCTGGTGCATTTGGCAAAATGTGTAAGTTCAGTTTGTGTTAGAACATGAGAGTTATTTTTGTAAACAAACTCCTCCTTAGTGGCCTCAGGGCCTCTAAAACGGGCGAAGAACTTTAAAATGGAGGGAATAAATTAATTACTTAAAGAAGTCTTCATTATTCTAAGCTGTATTTGTTTTGTCATTTGTAACGAGTACTTTTATTGCTGTGGGAACCTCCACTGCTGGATGATGTTAGAAAAGTACCTTCTAGACATCTTCCTGGTCAGCAAAATAAATGGTGAGTTTTGCCTATAAATCCTTGAAAACATTTTCCTTCTTGTTGCCAACTAATTGCTTTTCTTCCACACAGAAGTTCTTTCATAAACACTACATAGAATTTAGCCCTTGGTAGCCCTCTTGCAGGCAAATAGAGTCAAACAGGTCAGTCTGCAAGTCACTAATTTTCTAGACTAAAGCTTGTCGTATCCCAAGAGAGAACATGTGACTTAGAAACATTTTAAGAAGTTGTTCCTTTTTTTTCTTTTTCAGTTGGCAAAAGCATGTCAGAAGTCAGTCTTCTGGCATCTATATTTCACACTTGGATTACCAGTTCTGTCTTACATCAGTATTTAGTATCTAAACTATTAGATTTATTGAGTTCCACTGCTAAAAAGGCTTAAAAGCTGTCACTGGCCATCACAGGCTGTGTAGTCTCTTAAGCCTGCTATCAAAATATATTGGACAATGCAGTATTTTTAATTATTTCTTTGAGTTCTAGTTTACTATGCTACATTATGTACATCTATTGGTTTGAAACTAGAGGAACTTTAATGTCCCTACCCAAACAATTTTATGGTTCTATACTTATATATATATATTTTACAAGATGTATGTGTAAAGTAAATAATCTGCAGGAATTTACTTATGAATTTGTTAGAAACTTTTCTGTAAAATATTTTTCAGCATTTTGGAATCTAGAATTAACATTCATAATTACCTTGACCTAAGTGAACTGTATGAATTTGAAGGAAAATTGCTGCTTAATCAGAACGAATGTCAAGTACTATTTATGGTAAAGGCTTATTAAATGGACAAATACAGACTAGGAAAAGTGGAAAGGATTCTAGGGAAGGTTAGTGATCCACAAAACTGAATCCAAGCTGATAGCCGTTGCAAGCATTGTCCCTGCAATACTGCTAGGTATAAAGAGAGGCTTAGTTGTACACTCCTTCAAATAACATTCAGTGGGCTTGTAATGTTCCTGGTGTCTGACCTTATAATCAAGAAGACATCTTAAGCACCCTTTTTTCATAGTCTCTACAGATATTGGAATGTTTTTTGTGGTGTTTCATTGATGTATTTTTGAGCATGGGATATGAAAAACACATGAAAAACTGAATGGGGGGGTTCAGCAGTTTTTTGTTATATTTTTACTTTCTTGAAGAAAAATTACAGGAGTTGATACTGCTTTAGGGGAAAAAAAAAGCAATGAACTTCCTTGTTCTAATTAATCCTTTCATTGGAACTTGTGGGAGGTCTGTATGTTAGAATATCAGTGTTTTCCTCCGCTTCACCAGGTTCTCAGGGCAGACAGCTCACTCCCCTATGGTTTTAGTGACTAAAGACAACTGAAGGACAACAACTGGCTTTGTCCTTGTATTACTCTCCAAAGCCTTAATCAGGTATTGCCTGAATCATTTTCCCTAAGGTCATAGTTACCTGGTCACAGCCAGGTAACACTGTGTGCATGACCACCTGTCAGAGTGGTAACTGACTTGTTGCCTATGCTAAACATGTTTCAGTGCTAGAATACTTAAGGAAACAACCCTCTTCTGCTAGTTCTTATCTGCTACTCTTGAGTAGTATGCAACACGGGAAACAAAAAATATGCAGGCAAAGGCAACTCAAATAATAAAACAGTTTACATTCTGGCATAGGCGTATTCAGAGATCATAATCTTACAGAGAATTCATGAGTTGTACAGAGAGATTCTCTAAATAACCAGCTATCTGTTAATAAGGAAGAATTAAGGTCTTTGAACTGTGGACAGATGCATGCAATTAGAAACAAGATCACATTATTTTTAATAATGGAATGCAAATTTACAGCAAGGGAACAGGTGCATAAATGTCACGGACCATTAAAACTTATCACAGGTGCATTATGAAGCATGTGGAGAAGCAAGTCAATTCATTCCCCAAAGACTGCAATAGGTTTGTTATCATATAGTAAGGAATATGGCAATATTTTTGGAAAATAGCTTTGCCCCAAGTAAGAATCTTTCTGCTGGATGTGCATGATTTTTCCTCCTTGATAGTACTAATATTTCAGTTTGCTGAGCATTTTTTACTCAGACTGTATTCTATATTAACATGTGCAATCTATGTATCTTGAGAATATGAGATATCAGTTCATATCTAACCAGCAGCTCTTACTTACCTTTAGAGGTGTATCTCTGGACCTAGCCTTGGCTTCCTGTATCGTAACTCACTGTTAGACGTAATTCTTGCAGCTCTTTTGGATGTTTGTGGATGGTTTCTCAGTAGCTCATTTGGTTCATAGGGTAGGCTGGGAAACGTCATCCCCTTCTTTGGCAGTGACCGAGAAGACAGAGGAAAGGACACATATCTCCTGTGTGCCCTAACCAAAAGCAAGCAGATACAGCTGAAATTTCATCAGCTGTAATGGCAGACGTGTTTTTGCTGCTCTTTGAGTATCCATACAGAAATAAAGTGTTACAGTAGAAGCACTTGGTAAAGTGCAATTTGAAGGTTTTTAAAATGTGACACCAGGAGTCCTAGCCATTAGAATTTTGAGTGCTTCCTCTGCAGGATAGCTTGGCCTGATTCCTTCTTGCTTCAAGTTGGCCTAATTCCATAGGCAACAAAGAGCTGGATTAACATTAGCAACAATGAAGATCAGTTGCAGACTTGCAGCAGTACAATGCATAGTGAGTCTGGAGAGGAAATACCCCATGAACATATCCTTAACATAATTAGACAATCTGCATTTTTTTAATCTATTGCTGGCTCACTGAAAGTTCACTTGTGTACTAACAATTACTTCATAGTAACTATCATTACTGTACTTTTTGCCATAAAATAGATATTGGTGATTGATATAAGCAGCCAACAAGTAGGGATCTGCCCTGGGATATCTGCATCTCCTCTAGAGGCTTATTTTTTAAAGATACACTTGCAGAAAAAGGAAATAGTCACTTTCAAGAAAAAAAGAGCAAATTATGAAGAAAAGCAAGCTGAAAGTTTAAAAATTTTTTTGGATCTTTAAAAACTCAGTTTTGAAATGCAGTCTTGCTTAAGGAGCTTTAAACTAGATTTGAAGTGGTACAGGAATATAGCTAGGCTTGACAGATATAAGCTATGCAATGGGGACAGCTGAAGGAACCAGCCAAGTAGCAAAAGGAGACTTAGGGGATACCTCCAATGAGTACAAACACCCAAAGGTGTAACCATGAGACAGGACTGTTGGGGTCTCCCTTTGCACCCCTCCTGGGATATTGACATACTCAAACACTTCTATAAAGTGCCTGTACACAAATGCACACAGTTTGGGGAACAAATGGGAGGAACTAGAGATCTGTGTGCAGTCACAGGGCTTTGATCTCATTGCAGTTACAGAGATGTGGTGGGACAGCTCACATGACTGGAATGTTGTCATGAAGGGCTACGTGATGTTTAGGAGAGAAAGACTGGGAAGGCATGGTGTTGGAGTTGCCCTCTGTGTGATTCAACACCTGGAATGTATTGAGCTCTGTCCTGGGGTGGATGATGAGTGAGTTGAGAGCTTATGGCTTAGGACAAAAGGGCAGAGTACCAAGGGTGACACTGTTGTAGGTGTTTGCTATAGGCTGCCTCATCAGGAGGAGGGAGTGGACGAGGCCTTGTACTGGCAGCTTGGAGCAGCCTCACAGTCACAGGTCCTGGTTCTTGTGTGGGATATTAACTACCCTGACTTGGTCTAGCCTGTCCAAGGATGTCAAGGACAAAAAGAACAGCTTCTTAAAAGACATTAAAATCAAAAGGAAAATGAAGGATAATTTGTTTTCAAAAACAAATTCAAAACCAAAACCTGTTACTAAATGGAGGGGGCACCCAGGGAACAGAGGACACAGAGAAGGCAGAGCTCCTGAACCCCTTCTTTGCATTGGTCTTCACTGACAAGACCAGTTCTCAGGATTCTCTGAATCAGCAGACCAGGGTAAAGGAATGTTGAAAGTGCATTAGGAAGAGCATTGACAGCAGGTTAAAAGAGTTCAGTTCTGGGCTCCTCAGGACAAGAGAGACATGGAGTTCCTGGAGTGGGTCCAATGGAGGGCTACAAAGATGATTGAGGGACTGGAGCATCTCTCTGATGAGAAAAGGCTGAGGAAGCTGGGCCTGTTCAGCCTCAAGAAGAGGTAAGTGAGAGGGGACCTCATCAATGTCTGTCAGTATCTGAAGCGAGGGTGTCAAGAGGATGGACCAGGCTCTTGCTGGTGCCAAGCAATAGGTCAGGAGGCAATGGGCGGAAACTGATGCACAGGAAGTTCCACCTGAACATGAGGAAGAACTTCTTTACTGTGTGGGTGACTAAGCATGGGAACAGATTGCCCAGAGAGGCTGTGGAGTCATCCTCACTGGAGATATTCAAGAACTGTCTGAACACAGTCTTGTGCCATGTGCTCTGGGATGGTCCTGCTTGAGCAGGGAGGTTGGACCAGATGACCCTCCATGGTCCCTTCCAACCTGACCCATTCTCTGATTCTGTGAGAAACACGGTACATTTTGTGAAATTTCTTTCTTTATTAGTTGATACATGAAATTAATAGTATTTTAGTTTGTTTTTTCTTTTTTTCACAATGTCTAGCCATAGAGGTTGTGTAGCCCTAAAGCTGAAAAGTGAGGATGTAAATATACTCTGTTCCACTCAAAAGAAAAATATATTTTTATTCTGACAGAAAAAATCAAATTAATGACAAAGTAAAATGAGAACATTTTTAGTCAGAAATGTTCATCTGAAAACATTCTTTAACAAGAGGTATTTGTCCTGTCAAATATATTAGCTCCCTTCTTGGCTCTTGATGCAAGTTCCTCCTGTGGGATGCTCTGCACTGTGGCTAGGGTGATTCACTCTTGAGAAGTCTTGGTCTTAAGAAATTTTTCTCTGAGAAGGGTGCTTCTGGGGATTGTCCATTCCAGGGATCACTCCCACTACACAGCAGGGGAAAGCCTGAGCTGGGTTTGGGTCCCTTCCCAGGACCATGGACATATTTTTGTGAGCTTTGTGCTGTGAAACACCCACAAGCACATTCATTGCCAGTCTGAGGTTAGGCAGATTATGCCTTCAGTGTGGCATTACAAAAAAGTTATTTGTTAGGTGTTGGCACTGACTTAAGTAGAAATTCAAGGCCACTGAGCAAGCACCAGGGAGGTGGAGGAGCAGGACATTTTAAGGAACAGCATAATCAGACAGTTGGAAATTATTGCACCCTGGTTGAAACTTATTTGATTTTTTTGATATTATTTTATATAATATATTGATGTTTTTGGATTTTTTTTGATGGAAGCAGATAATTTTCCTGATGTTTTCTGGAAAAAGAATTGTCCTGGTTTATAAGTGTTATAAGCCATAAGTGTTTAATTGATAATTCAAGAAAATTACATTTTCTGAGGAAATTTTCATGTTAACAGTGATTATGGTTCCATTAACATGTTCCATATTCTTGAGAGCTTTTTTTCCTGACACACTTAAGTTTGCCATTCTGTTCTTCCAATTAAATTTAACTGTTGAAAGTCATGATCATTGAGTGTGGTGCCCATTAATTACATTAACATAGCATTCCAGACCACTCAGAATCATAGTCATATTGGTTGTTTTAGAGAAGTTTGCAAACTTTAAGTCTCTTAATCTAGGCCATACACAACATGAGCAGAATAGAGCCCAAAACTACAATGATGCATTCTCTTGCTTCTATTGAGAAGAGGGACTGCTGTTCTGGACTGCTGGTGGTGTTTTATTTTTAATATACATATTATTTATTTATATAAGGGCAGTAGCTTCATACTTTAAATGCTGAGAGTTGTAGATCTAAAGCCATTCTCATAAGTGTCAGTATGTCAGTGACATTTACTTCCAAAAAAAAGGGAATAGTAAAGATTTATTCTTCATGATCATGGCTAACCAGTTATTCAGAAACCTGGGGCTGTGAGCTGTGCACACAAAGGCTGCAGTCTGTCGTAATGACTGGAGAATGGACACCCTCACTATAGTGATGCGAAATTCCTCAAAGTGCTGCTCTCTCCTCAGCAGCATCACTTCAGACATTGCAGGAGAAGTCTGTCTCAGTCAGCTACTCCTCATCCATATTCAGCCACTGAGAGCACTGTATTGTCCTGTGCTGAAAAATCAATACTGTGAATACTGTGTGGGCTGAGCCTATTTGATCTCTATGGTTGTCATGGCTACACTTCAAGGTATTGATTCATCAACAGGGATCTCAGGGTTGGATGGTCCCTGTATTGAGGCAGAAATCTTTTGTCCTGTGAAATCTAAGCACATTCTACAATGAACCCTGTTTCACACATGTTTAGACCACCAAAACTGGTTTGCTTCTATTTTTCTTCTTTCTCTTCTAGGGGTATTGGTGGAAGGAACAATTTCTCAAATATTTCCTGCAAATTCCAGCAGATTCTATTACCGATGATATTGCAGACATGATAAAATGTACAGTGAAAATTATATGGATAAAATGAAAGTCACTCAAAAGTGCTGTTTTGCTTCATTGAACACGGTGAATCATGCAGACTGGGTGTGTTCTCAGTGGCTGTTCCTTGGATCCTTTTGTTCATGTATTGGATCTATTATGGTCAACTTAAAGTAAATAAATTGAAAAGATTCTGATTGGAGAGGACTGTAATTTGCATTAGAACTCTATATTAGAGACTGCTATTTCATACAGTTTCATAGCATTTATTCAATATTTTGTACTGTTTATTCAGTTAACTTTTTTGTGGATGTATATACATGTACATAAGTACATTTATAAAACGACAGGTCCAAAATTGCCTGTGAGATATATATGCTCTAATTTTATGCAGAAATCATGGCACTCTCTTTAGCTACCTTTTTGTTTGTATTCATCAAAGTAACTGATCCATCTGTGCTTGCTATTGGCTTTGATTCCCTGGAACAAGGGTAACAATTTATGCAGTAATGTCTTAGCCAGTTTTACTGGCAGGGGACTGATTAAAGTAATGGTAAGGTAAAACAATGACACCAAAACACCAGTATTTGAGGTCCAAACCTCCATCAAGTAATCTAATCTCCCATGGTCTTAGATAAATTATATTTTGTATATTAGCATTTCTGAAATCAAAATGTTACTGGATAAAAAGTTGAATCTAGTGGAAATTACCAAAAAATGTGGAAGGAAGATAGTCAAACTGTATCTCATATTTATAATAAAGTGTTAGGTTCTATGAATATGCAGTGTTTCCTTATGTTACAGTGTAGATCTTTCTGTAAATACACAGGTAGACAAATAATGGGAAACAGTGTTGTTCAGCCTGTTAATAGAAGAGGTGTGTTCCTAGTGTGTTGTGTGTTGAGAACACTGGGCTTCCCGACAAGGATGCAGATACACGTTTTGGAAATGGTGGCTTGGGTTTGGGTGAAAGGGTGTCCTGGTAAAGGGATAGAAGCTGTTTGTATTCGCACCATAAAATTTATCAAACGTGAAGCCCCTGTCCTGTGCAGAAATGGCTTTCTCAGTTATATTTGTCTATTCGTTCTACGCACTGACTGTGTAGAAGTCAATGAAAAATCCTGAGGAATAAAGGGAGAAGAAGGTTGCCTTAGCCTTCTGCTTCCTCTCTGATTGCTGCTGAGCTTCTCTGAGGGACTGTTGTTTTGTTTGACTCTGGCCTTCAGCTGAATCTCTCTCCAAGGTGTGTCCTTCCTTCACTAAGGCTTGTGATGCTGAAATCTATGGATTTTTTTCTTCAGAGTGAGGTACTGAGGCTCCCTTGTAATTTCTGTCTATATTTCTGGTGTTAATAGCAGTAATCTTACCCAGTTTGTGTCATCTCAGCTAAGAAGCAAGAAAAATGCCTTCATGGGAAACCTACCAGGTTTCCTAAAATTTAAGCAGTTCCAAAGAATTTTGGATTGCACTTATGTGAGCCTATATTCCCTCCTGTTCCCTATTACATATGTTAGTTTTCCATCTGTGTTTTCATTCTTTGAAATCATTGGTGGTGTATAAATATTGGAGATGGTTCTATATATGGAGGAAATACTCTTAAAGATTTCTTTTTCTTTGGTTGTCTTTGGATATATATATTTGGTTAATGAGTGCTGAACTTAATTTCTTTGTTAGATCTTAAGGAGGAGTTTCTGGAGAAAGAACTGTTCTGATTCTGATATCTAGAACAAGTTAAACTCTCTTTCTATACACACCTGACTTTCTCCTTCCCTCCCTAGAGGTTTCTGTACTTTTTAGTGTTATTTTCTAATGGGATGGGTACTATTAAATGTCTTCAGTTTTGAGCTCCCCTCTTATCTGGGTTTTTTAAATTTCAGTAATTTTCCATGAGACATTTTTAGTAAGAAGACAAAATCTCAGTACTTGTTATTGCCAAAGCTGTGTTCCTGAAAGCAGACAGACAGCTTCCTACAATTAATCTCATCCTGAGTTGTGCTGTATTCTAAAACTGCATGTTAAGATCTTGGTTAACTCAGAACAAAGGGTCAATGGGCATTTCTAGTGGAGGGCCAGAGCACAGACTCTTGAGAAATGGTATTCCTGTATTCCTGAATATCTCATTTTAACCAGTTGTCGAATCAGAATCTGGAGAGATGTGGGGCCCTGGAGTTACCCGTGACATGTTAGTCTATGGTCTTTTGTGAGCATCTTGCCCAGCCTATGACCAGAACCAGTCAGAAGGCTCGTCTGACTCTCAGTAAGCTGGAATACTCCGTCTCTTGGTGTTGTGTATTGGCCTGGAGGCAGTGCTGTGCCAGCAACTGCAAATGAGGCTAGTACTGAATGATCTAGAAAATGGAAAGCAGGAGTTTCAATATACTTCTTGGCCATGTGTACACAACTTGAATATACTCATAGGAGGTAACTGTATCTGTGGAATCTGACTCCTGGATAATGACATGTCTGTGGAGTCAAGAATTCATCTTAGTTTTGTAAAGAAAGATCAGGATCAAGTAATAAAGTATTGTTTGGGAATAATCTTTTGCTATTAACAATGCCTTCCTTTAGCTATGGACACATATTTCCATGCATTGTTTTAAGCAATGTAAAAATACAATAAATAAACAATTTCTTATTTTTGTCTCTTTTTTAAAGGATATATTTGACTAGTACTTTCCTACAAAAACAGTAAACAGCCCTAAAACATTGCTTCTTCCTCTTTCATGAAAAGAGGTGGAAAGCAGCACCAGAAAATGGTTTTCAACTAGTGAAAGTAGAAAAAATACATGACATGTGGATTGGGTGGCTCCACTCTGGTTACTACAATCAGTGTAAGAGAACAAAAGCAGATTTTCCATTTTAATGTATCTAAAGTTATGGAATTCTGTCAATAAAGATATTATATATGATAAAAAACATCTATGGAAAAACAAACTTGAAGAGAAACATGCAGAAAACAGAAAAAATTTTAGCCTTTTGCTTCTCAAGGATAATTCATTTTACACTGAATATTCACATTGCCTGAGCCTATTTAGTGGAAGTCCCACCAAATGTACAATGAATGTCATTGCAAATGTCATACCTAAGTGTAAAGACTATAAGGAGCAAAGATTTCCCATGGGAAGTCTTACCAATGGGATAAAAGGTGTAATTTTTTATTTGATTCCACCAAGCTGTATTAGAAAGTGAATTCCAAAGCAGTTGTGTTTGAACCAATTTAAAGCAGAGCAATATAATTTAGTCTGATATATGATGACAAAATGTGCCTTTGCCTCATCAAACCCACCAAAACGTGTATTTGTGATAATCTACAGTTAAAATTCTTGCTAACATCAGTAGGGTCTAAAGAAGAGAGAAATGGCTGTGAGGAACAGCTGCAGGTTATTTCGGTTTTCTTAACTGCAAAGAGAGATCTTAGAGTGCAGTTCAAATAATTTACTACTCGAATAGTTCTTTTGCAATAAACATTTGATTATGAGGAACTAAGAGAGCGTCTGTTAAATTGTTTTAAATAACTATGTCACTTAATCGAAATAGCTTCTAGAGTTAAGGTTTCCTTTAGGAAGGTTTCAGCATTTGCATCTGTTGAATGATTTATATCCCTGACATTAGCTTAATATTATGGGGGAAAACACAGTTGAACCTCTGGCGGGCTGGCATGAGATGTGAAACTGTTGCAGGTTGAATTTTCCTTTTTAAATTTTTCATGAAATTCTCTCAGCAGGCCACTGTTCAGCTCTGAAAGGATTTTGAACCTAATAACCATAACTGCTTCAGTCCAACCATCAGGAAAAAAAAAACAAAGGGGAAAAACCCGCTCCACTGGAAAACAAGCATTTAATCAAAACTCTCTTCCTGCTTTTACTGCAGCATAATAACACTGAATAGGTTTGGGGCCATCAATTGTAAAATTATCATTTTTCACCAAAGCAACATTATATTAAATGCTTAATTATTCATTACTAATGCTTGTCATGGTGAAAGATTGGTCCCAGCAATTTTTAAAGCAGTGGGCCTGGCTTTTCTTTCTTGAAGGTTAATGGCTGAGCCCTTGGTTTCATTACCTTCGCTAAATGTATCACACCTCATGTGTTACAGCTTCGCTTTTTGCTTGCTCTCCTGTCTCTGCCTTAGTGACTAAATAGTGGCAATGCTAAAGATTTGGTAGGGTCTGTTGCATGACTTTGTTTTGGTGTTTGCATTGGGATAAATTGTTCACTCTGGCAGTAAGGATGGGTGGCAGCAGAAGTGAGGTTGGGGACTTTGTGAGATATAATCATTCTTGGCTAGGCTGAATCATTCCTGCGGGGGCATTTTTAAAATGGTAGCACTTAGCTTTAAATGGAACAAGATGCACTGAGATTATGAGCAAATTATGCAACTTGCAGAAAGCTATTTACTCATTTGAAATTACATGCATGAAATATTGATGGTGCATTAGTTACATGATGGCAATAAAAGTGGACTGCATTCAGTCTTGCTAGGTGCAAGGCCACAGGATTATAGCCTTAAGCTTTTTCTCTGTAAACCTCTGAATGTTTAAGGTTTGTATTCATCAGGCCAGTTTCAATATAACCTGTAAATATAGGGTGAAGGTTGTTTGGAGTTTTTCAAGACTTTAACAACATCTAAAAGCCCATGTAACAGAGAGGTCATTCATTTCACAGATGTGGAGAATGATTGTATTTTTGCTATGGCTAGAAGAAATTGCTCCTTATATTTTTTTTTTCATACTGCTATCCTTATGCACCTTTACAAGTAAGGAGTTTTGAAAACCGGGCTGGGCTGGCCATATTTTGAGCTCTTCTTCACCTCTTTGAAAGGAATCAGGTAAACCCAGGTAACTAAACTGATTAAAAAATTTGAAGAGTAAGGAACTAAAACAGTCACTGAAAATCCAGGAGTGACAAAGCATACCTAATGGCATGATTTCCATTAATATTACCATCACTATTGGAGATTTTGTACTTGATGCTAGTTATTGAACTTGAGTCCTATAAATAAAGGCATCACTGTATAAATAATGAATTTTGAACCTATCCATACATGTACTAGTGTTCTATAAATATAAATGTGGTTATTTTCAGCAAAGCTATTCAGTGCACTTTAAAGGAGATAAATAATTAATATGAATTCCATTTAGTTATTAAAGAGTCACTGTCAGGATAAAAATCATTGGAGTTTTTAACAAAATTCCCTGATTGCTAGTAGTCAGATTGATAAATGAAACCAGAATTATTTGAAATATCTTGTTCAGACCTCACCTTTGCTGCCTCTATTAATACCCACCCTTTATATACAATGATGGAAAAAGAATATTTGGCCAGATTGAAGATGAAGACCCAGAATTTCAATTTTTTTGCTGTCTGTGTGCTTTTCATTCAATCTAGAAATATAAGTGTTTGTTTTCCTAGTTTCTAAGTTTCATTTGTGGTTAGGGGCAGTATTATCTTTCCCTTGTTTCCCCCATTCTCTTACCTTAAAAAAAATGTCAGGAATTTAAAGTGCTGTAAAGGATTGTAATTATACTTTCAATTAAGGACATATATATGTTACAGTTATATGCTTATGTTAATAAAAATATTTGAATGATAAATTAAGAAAAGGCAAGAGGAGAAAATAATTAATACTGCATATCACAGAGATAACGACTGATTTAACCACTATTGATGATAAAATGATTATTTCCTATCTGATCTTAAATCCTTTGCTGTTTATCCTATAAAGAAATGGCAGAAGGGGCAGAGGAGAACAAATGATGATTAACAGCATTATTCTGCTGTAGCAGAACTCAGAGTATGTTGTTGGCCCAGCCGTTATTTCCTGATGAAGGTTGCCCAGACTCTTTCCTTTTGCTTATCCTTCTTTGGGAAGATTTTTACTTGTTTGTTTCTTATTCACATTGTGACAGTTAAGCAGAATCAAAATACACAGGAAACCTTAGTCTCTTGAACATGTAAATTTGGGTAAAACCCTAAAACTCCTTCCTCACAGTATACGAATATATTTACTTCTAAACACATGGAAAAAGAAATATGGACAAAATACTTGGGGTCTTTTTTAGAGCTTTTAAATTAAGCATAAACTATGCCCTTTCAGTGTGGCATGTTTTCTCTGTCTGTAAAGGTTAGGTCACATCACAGGAAAGTCAATAATCTGCCAGCAGCATTGCCTACTGGCCTTTAGTTTAGCACAAACATACCTGAAGTACCAGTGGATCCCAAGGTTAGTCTGAACCTCTGGGAGCCCTGTGAAGGGTTTAGGAGTTACCTAAGAATAACTTAAGATTATTATAATAGGAGATAGGGACAACATAAGAAGACCACTGTTCAGCCTGTATTCAGAAATGCTTCTGACGCTCCTAATAATAAATGTTGGCTGCTGTACAGGCTGTGAGTTTGTTCCTGCTGTACTCTCTGGGGAAATTTGAGCGTAGGCTGAAAGAGCAAGTTCCAGTTCCTCAAGAGTATTGTTGTATTAGCAGAGATGCTCAGCTCAGCTGGAGTAATGTCATGGTGCACCAATGCTGCTGTCCCTGTGCGCCACAGCTGCCTGGGGTATGCCTACATTGCTCTGCTTTATGTAGTGTCTGTGTGCCCTAAAGGGGATGAGGGGGTATCTTTTTGGTCCAGCATAATTTTTCTCCTTTCAGAACAGGTGGGCCAGAGTCAAACAATGCAACATGACTGTGAAGATTAGGAATTCATAATTTGAAATGAATATTCATCTGCTACTTTACCATCCACTCTTGACAAATAACTGGTAGTATATATGGGGAAATATAATTGTGAGTACCATGAATCTCTGGTGCTATTCCAGGAATAATATTTTTGTTAGTAAATTCCTTCCTCATCGCTCTTTATCTTCCTTCTTTCTTTCTTTTTCTTTCTTTCTCTTTCTTTTTCTTTCTTTCCTTAATTGGGCCTAATCTGTCCTTTTACATAAAACTGAACATCATATTTAATATAATATACATCTTTGCTAAATATAATACTCTGAATGTTTAATAATTTTACAAGTAGAACATAATTAACCATTTGTTTCCTGAACTATTTTGATTAGATGTTCCAAACGAATAAGTAAATGGCATCAACATCACCCTGACAATTATTCTCTCACAGGACTATTGTATCATCTAAACTAGTTTAACAATGGCACTGAAAAAAACACCTCATGCTGTTGTGCTGAACTCACATTTCTTTTTAAGGGTCTATCCTCAGATAGTCAGCACACTGCAGTGAGTGCTTGGAGAGTAAGGGATTGGATTCTGTTCCTAGTGAACACATTCACCTCCATCTGTCTGTTTGCTTTCATCTTGCCTGAATGAGTAGGCCAAGATTACAAGAAAAATTGGAGCAATGAAAATAAGTTAGTGTTTTCATAGAGTTTTCTTGCAAGCATGATGGGGGAATTAGTAAGTGGGAAGTGTCTGTCAGTCTGGTGATTTGTTGTTAACAAAGACCATCCTTCCCAATGCAGTTCTCTTAAAACCCTACATTATGACCTCAGAAATGCTCAGTTTCCTTCAAAGAAGGAAGTCACAGGGAAGATTAAGTGAGTTGTCAACAAACTTTTGGAGGGATTTTTGAGAGAATATTTCTTGCAATTTGTAAAAGAAGATTTTTTTTTTCAGAGAGTACCTAATTTTGAGAAAATTATTTGGGAACTGGCTTTGAGATCATGTTTACAATTTCCTATCAGAGCAGAATGGCTTAAATCCATTTGATAGTCAAGTTGTGAAAACTATGTACCTAAAAGGAACAGCTGTATTTAGGCTCCTGACTGTGCACGGTGTTTCAGCTTCTAAAAAGATGGGTAGTGGGGTAGTCCATGAAAACATTTGTGCTAGAAATACCCATGCATATCATCCCATCACCTCAGGGACATTTAGAAAGCGGGGGAAGGTAATATCCAAATGTTCAGGAAATGAATATAAATCTTGGGTAAAATTCTACTTCTTTTCTGCACTCTGAGAGAGAAATGAAAGCTGAGCAAATCAAAACCTTCACTTCTGAAATTCTGTTGACTCTGGGAGATTTTTGCTATAGTGTGAAATGTTTCTATTGGAAAAGACTTACCTCACAGTCATCTCAGGCTTATTTAAAGATCCTTCAAATTAATAGAGACTAAGTGGCCCCTGATTTTTGAGCCTTTGAATTTGAAACCTTAGGGATAGAGAGATATTTGAAGAGAGGTTACAAAATTATGCTGTGATATACAAGGCACTTCAAGCTGCAGTTTTTATAGTAAAGTTTCCTCTGGTCTTGGAAGGGAGCTTGCTTTTGATATTGTTCCGATGCTTATGAAACAACAGAGGTGAAATTCTATGATTCTGTGAAATACCTAAAAATGTATGTTGGCTGCCTTCTTTTTTAAACTGTCTCTTTCAAAGATTGTTGCATCACTGTGGTGGGAAAATAAGACTCTTAGCAAATTGGCGGCAATATCTTTCTTATTCCAGCTGTTTTCCAGAATTTCTAACGATGTAGCTGATAATTAATGATGTAACTTTTCCTACTGAGATGTAATGAGTTCAGAGCATTGTAGGATCTCTAATGCCAAATCATTTGTTGATGTAAATTGAAAAGGCAGCACTAAAACTAAAGGTGGTAGACTGATCTACACCACATATGAGACTAGTAAATATTTTCTTCTTTCATTCCAATATTTAATATTGAAAATCTTGAGGAAAAAAATCTGCTCTGTTCATTTCTGCTGGTGGTTCACAGTGTTATCTCTTACGCTTCGTTACAGGAGCTACGGAAAAAAATATAAGATGTGACACAGAACTGTCAAACATCATGGGAATGAAACTTCCAGGTATTGTCAGTTTGCCCATATTGATCCATCCTTAGCCAGTCTGATACAAGCTTCTTCACTACAGGCAAATCAGGGTAGTTAGTACAGAAGAGTCAAAAGGGGCTGTAAATGGAAGTTGAACTTCCTGTATTTTTAATTTTCAATTAAATTGAAGCAATTCAAAATAATTATGGCAAGCTAAATTCACACAGTGTAATGTGTGAATTAGTTGATGTAAATAATTTTAACTTTGTGGCATTTATTTCCTTCAGGACTTAACCTAGAGTGTATGACAAAATAGGATGCATAGATATATGTTTACATGAAAGCTGTGTTGTTATCCAAGATCTGTATTTTGTACAAACAGGGAACAAAAGCCAACCCACTATGGGATGTAAACTGCATTTGAGAGAACTCTTAATAAATTTTTAAAATTAAAATTAAATGTCTCCTTAGAATTCTTTTCCAAATCACAAAGAATTAGTCATTCTTGGGGTTTTTATTCCTTTTGAAACTAACATTTTTTAATGCCAAATGAAGCAAATAATTTATTTATTATACATATGATAATATAAGAAAATGTTGGTATAATAGAAATAAAAAAACGTTTAAATGACCTGCCACAAAGAAAGATTTTAATGTTTGTGGTACCTGTACCTGAACACTGAGGGTTTAAAGCATCTTTCTGTTCTTACATTACTTGTGCCAAGCGCTATCGCTGTTTGAGGAATTCTCTGTAATTCAGGTGGGAGAGACACTGGCACGCAGGCATGTGCTCTGTAGTTTCAATACCAGACAGAACAAGACACTTTTTGTCTTTTAACATAGTCCAGAGCACCTGTGTCTGCAGCTGTGGCTCTACCTTGTTTAATTCTGTGAACTTTCACATGAGTCTGCACTCTGGGCAGGACATTTGGCTGGAGGCCTGATTCATTCACTACTTCTGCTTTCCTGTGAACCATCCCAGATGGCTTTTTATAGTACTCATGGTGTGAACCTCAGGTATTCAGGTACTGAATTAAGTACCCAGGTACTGAAACACTCCCTGTGCACCAGTGTATCCTCTAACCTGCCATGGGCATTTTTAAGCAATCCCAACAGCTTCCATTTATCTCATTTCTATCTGCAATATGATCACAGGGCATGGTTAGAAACCTAGGCGTGTTTTTTGCTAACCACAGGAGGAGGTAGGATTTGTAGTGATTCTGGACTCAGGACAAGTATCAATTGCCTGCAAAGGAAAAGTGGTCATGAGGCACCTGAGTTTTCATGTTGCTTATGGGATCTCATTCCCAGATGCACAACAGAAGTAGCCTTCAATTCAAGCACAGGAAAGATTCAAAGGCAGCAACCCTAACAACGGAAATGGTTGTGCAAATAATGTGTTTCTTGTCTATGTCAGATAATGTTGATATTTTGTTGCTACTGTGAGAGAATACCAGAAACATAATTTCCTTTCTGTTCAGACCATTCACAATAAAGAACTAAGTGGTAGATATTTCTGTCAAGGCTGTGATAGGAGATGAGTTCATATGACAGCTTTGAATCACTAAATCATGCAGGCTTGTGTAATAAAGAAGTGGCAGAGAGGTTTTAGCCTGAGGTCCTACAATTTTGAATAAAGAAGGACAGGCATACAAAATGCTCAGAAAGAACATGTCTTTTGTTAATTCCTAGAGTTTTTAACAAAAACAAAGCAATTTTAAATGTTTTCGTTAGAAGCTCAATTATTTTATAAAGCAGAGATCTTAAGTTTTTGTAGAAGTGGCTTTAATTCCTTCTCCCAGTTTTGACGGAAAGCTCAAAAAAATAGAAAGGATGCTGTCAGATTCAAAAAACCACAGATATGTAGTAGGTTTTATTGCTTTTAAATGTCATAAAATTTACATATTGTCTTTCAAGTCCATGTCATTCTCTTCTTGTATTCACGATCTGTGTAAGTTCAGGATAACAAATCCGGGCTCATCAGGCAGTGATTATGTGATCAGGCTCCACGCTGAAATTCTGGCTGGATACTGCCAACCCTAAGCTTCCTGGTTGTTGGTTTTAGCTTTTCATGCCCCACACACTGCTGACCTCGTCAATCATGCATGCTCTCCTGTTGTTTTCCTTGTCCTGAATTCATTAGTCCCTCACCTCTGCTTCCGTTCCTTTCTTTTCCTGTTAGCCCTGTACTTAGCAAACAAGCATCCAATAATGTTTTAAAAAGGCCAAGTCCCTCTAGTAATCCCTTTTTCTACAAAGGTAAAAATCTCAGGTTGTATTGCAAGATGCTGATGCAAGCCATGCTTTTGTTCATGTTATTGAATTCTTTCTCTTCTCTATTTAAACTCTAAGGCTTGAATTCATCTCAGCCCATGCAGATGTCTCTAGTGTAAATATTCAGCTCTGAGCTAGTCATCAGAGTTTTCCTTTAGAGAGAATGCAGAAACAGGCAATTGTAGACTGTGATTCAAATAGTTCTAACACAGAGACCAAAATAGACTAGAAATCATACTTTAAATAATCCTGTTACTTTCAAATGACCATGAAGAGAGACAAGGATATCTCTTGTCTTGAAATGAGCCTGAGAAATTTGATAGAAGCAGCCTACCTTTATTGGGCATGCTTATGGGTACCCAACAGCATGCCAGGAGGAGTGAGGTTCTCCACACCAGCCCAGGTATTTTTGTTTATGTGATAATAATCACAAGTGAGTTCTTTGTGCATCATTACTCCTCTTTGGTGTATTGATGCTTTGGCCAGACTGCTTGCTCTTTCCAGGTTTGCCAGTATCCCATCGTTACCACAGTCTTTATTCTGAAATTGGTTTCTTTCCTTCCCTACTTGGCTCCAGCTTTTCTGAATGCTTGTCTTGACCTACAGCCTTGATGCTTCTTCTGTCTTGCTGTGTGGTGTCAAACTGCTCACCATGAATATTCAAATTCACTTGGAACAGAAATGGTTTTAGGGAGTAAGGCTGTGATATCCTAAGCTTTTCCTGTACTTTTTAATACTATCAGTTGCCAGATTACCCTTTTATAATTAAAAGGGTAATCTCTGTTCAATCATCTAAGAGTTGTCCTGTTACCTCTGGAGGCAGTGCTGTGTCCCTGTAAGGAATGCTCACTTGTCTATACACATGGCAAGGAAGTTTGTAGGGAATTTCAGGGGACAGAGCAGAGAATTTAACTGAGGAGAATTTACTGAAGATGGAGCTAGGAGATATCTGATGACTGGGCAGGCAACTCTAAGCCCATCCATCTCCTGTGAATCACCTGTTTCTTCTTGGATATATTCCATGTGGTGCCTTTCACCAAGAAACTGTTCTCTTGGCATGGTACAAGGGCAAAGCATGTAAGCTGCAGGCACAGAAGAAGAACATCTGATAACTATTAACATAGTTTAGACTAATATAATCTACACAAGGATCACATATCATCTACTTGACATATCTATTCTGTATGAAGCCACTGCAGCCTTCCTGTGGATGAATACTGAGAGACATGCATGTCTTAGCAGAATTTGGGTCTGTACTTTTAATATTTCAACATGTAATTATAAAAGGGTAATCTGGCAACTGATAGTATTAAAAAGTATGTTTCAATGCATAGGCTAATGATTATGAAAGATAATAGGCTTTGCATGCTAAATAGCTGCTCTGGATTGGAGTGTATGAACAATCTTTAATGCTAGAAGACTTTAGCTCCTATTTAACAGCTTTAAAAATTTGTTTTCCACGAAAAAAAATCACAATTGTTTGTAATTGTTTTTTGCATGTGTGATTTATTTGACTTTTCTACCAACATATTTTGCCTTGGGATCGCCTTGGAAATGAACTGAGTCATCTTGGTGAGTTTTTCCTGATGAAATACTTTAAAATAAATTATCTTTCTAACAGGTTTATGGCTTGCCATCTGTACTAAATACATCTCTATGAAAAAACACTCCAGGCTAAACGTAAAGGAGGCATGGGATGTAGAATCCTTAGCAATCTAACAGCCGGAGAGGCAGCCTGAGAGCTGGGTAGAATTCATGGTGCTGTTGGGCATACAAATTCCTTGTACTGTGCATGGGGAGGAGCAGGATGCTTCAGACAGCTGGCAGAGAATTCAGGAGAGGGTCTGTCTGATACTGAGGTTACAGTTCAGGACTGCTGAGCATGTCTGCCATATGGGATTCAGAATGTGTAAATTACTCACTGAAGTAATGCATTTAGGTGTATGAAGACAGATCAGCTTTTGTTTAAAAATAAGATAGGTTATAGAAATGAGACATTCTTGAAATGGGGTCCAACTTTTTTTCTAGGTGTCACTCAGACCAAGGAGTTCATGGACCTCTTGTGCAATGTAACAACGTGCTCGTGCATAACAGCTCATAACACACAAAAATAATGCAAGAAAACCAAATGTTTGAAATGATACATTTCATAAATCCAAAAATGCAAAGTTCAAATTAAAAGAGAAAATTGATTTCAGGATATGAAAAAAATGTAGTGTGGTAAAGAAACTGGTAGTTATTAAAACAAAATAAAATGGCTGGAAGTTTTAACAGTGGGGGAGACACTTCATGGCAGGATATTTTAAAATTAGGATTGTAAATTTTCTTATGACATATGACCTTTTAACCCTGGTAACCTTAATCTGTAGCATCTGAACACAAAACATTGCGTATTAGAGAAGTGATGGTGCTTGGAAAATCACAGAGAAGAAGATAATTCTAAGAAACCTAAGAGAGAGAAACAAGGATGAAGGCTGAGTAAGAAAGAAAGAAAGAATGAAAGAAAAATTGGGAAAGGGACACCTGTATACAGTAATAAAAGGAAAGGGAAGTGTGAACTTGGAAGGCAGAACAAAACCAGCACAGGAAAGAGCACAGTGAGAGTAAATGTCAATCAATGCCTGCCAGCAAGGTGGAGCATAAGAGGTTTTCCTGTTTGATTTGTTTTCTGAATGGGGCTTGGAGGACAGTGGCCCCCATGCCCCAAGAAAGCTTTTCCATTTGAAGTCCCTATGTTGTGTTTAAAGATAAATGAACATAAAGGACTTAGAACACAGCTATATAATTGATGAAAAAATTACTATTTCTTACCAGCAGAGGGGGAAAAAAAAGAGCATGAATTATATAATAGCACCTGGAGGCTCTGAACACAATAAAGGCTACACTGTGCTTGATATTTCACAGCCAACAAGAAGTAGCTCTCATCCAAAGGGCATTACTGTCCTGTATGTACACTCAATGTGAATTCATTTGGGACTACAAATTATTCTAATCCATAGAGGGATGTTGGCTGTAAAGTCTAATGTTGTGATTCCCATCACAGTGATTGTCTGAGTTGTGTGTGCAGTATTGACACTCAGGCCTACAAATGCAAAATTTTAAATCAAAATTTCATCTTCACAGAATGCAATATAAGTACAGTGAAATGGTAAAGCAATAAACCCAGAAAAGATTAAATTCTATATCTTGCAAGCTGATTTATATACAATGTGCTAAATAACTGACATAAGAACAAAACGACTAGCATGCATTTTTCATGTGCTAAAGCTATCTGTTTAATAGCCTCTTAGAATATCCAGGACTTCTAGCCAAGCAGAAATGAAATGTTGTATTCATTTTGTTATTGATACTTGGGAGAGGAGTGAGGAATTTTAAACAATTTCCTGAGTATTTTTTCTCACTGATGTCTGGGAAATGGCATCTTTCCAAGACTGAATTTTATTGCATCTATCAGGGTTGCTTCTGTTAAATTTAGAACTCAAAAGAAAAATGGAGAGACCATTTTTATTTAAAAAGAAAATTTCTAATAATTTTTGATGGTAAAAGAACTTTGGCTATCTGTTATTTTTAGGCCAATACACTGTGGCCTTACTGCTTTCTTTTAAAGACTCTGTTTGCACACAACGTCAATCATAGGAGTTTATGAAGCCTAAACATTTATAAAATTTAAGGAAAAAGAATGTGTCTCATATCTTTAAGATCACTTTCTGTTCCTTGTGATCATCATAACACTTTGTAAATCGTTCTTAAAACAGTTTGTGGGAGAAAAATCATAAACTGTTCTGCATATTAGAACTTTCAGAAATACCAGCTCCCCTGCTGTCTTATTTCAGCTTCTCCACTTTCCTATAAGACCTACCAGTCTGTCTAATAATTACTTGCTTCTAGCCCCAATTAAAATGTCTTTAAGGATACTTTGCCATCCCATTTAAGAAATACCACAACATAAATGGTAGATGTGACTTTATATAGGCTTAAATACTTGCAAATCTAAGGACTCTAGATTCTTCTGAGAAGCTTCTAAAGAAACTTCAGTGATAGAACATTGACAAAATATTTTTAGAAGCAGAAAGTGCCTGATAGCTCTCTGCTTCTTGGTTTTTAATCACAGGAAAGATTCTGCTGTGTACTCCAGATTACTTTTAGTCTAGTGGTCTGCCAAGCCTATCTCGCTTTTTTCTCTTCCAGAGCTGTTATAAAGAAATTGAATAAGTTGTATTCTTTGAATCACTGGACCTAAAGGACTTCTTACTAGGGCATTCAAGAGTAACTGTGGAAGTCTCCTAAAAATTAGAAGTTATACTGGATTGGTATAAGACAGCTAATGTACTAGAAAGCTAGAAATGGCAGATGTGCCCCTTATCAGCAAAAGGAAAGAAGTGAGGAGTGGGAAAATTAATAGATCAACTACTGTAACTTCAACCGTCATACATAATCAAAGTTTCTGTAAACACCCAGAAGGAAATGCAGAAAATTAGGAGCAGTAAAAATTTTTGCAAGGCAAATTAAGCCTTAATTTGTGTATTAAGGCAATAACCTTTCCTTTCACAGCAGAGTAGCACTTCCTGCATTAAAAGAGCAGGGAGCAGATTTCATAAACCAACATCTATAAGGCTTCTGATACTAATCAACATGGCTGCTATATGAATTTTAAAAACCAAATAATCTAGTAAAAATTTTTTTACATATATTCCTAGTTTGGGAATAGATGTGAACGTGTACATACTTGCTCAAGATTCTTCATGGCAGAAGAGCACAAATTTACAAATGTACTACTGTGAAAGACACACTTCACCCTCTAAAGACATTCAACAAAGATACATACAAGGCTGTTCTACATTTAACAGGGTTGACAGAACAAAGGTCATCTTCTGTCTCAGAGATAAACCATTCCTACCTCCACTTCCTGTAATTGGTCTGGTTCTAAATCAGCCTCTCCTCCTGGGCGCAGGTCCCTCCGAACTGTGTCACCAGTATTTTCAGTCAAGAGCTGTCCATTGATTAAACAGAGGTGGAAGAGATGAGGAGTAGAGGGCTTAAACTGAAACAGGAAAGATTTAAATCAGACATCAGGCATAACCTTTTAACAACAGGGTTAGGTAAGTGCTGCAATATATTGCTTGGAAGAAACTATGAGGTCTTCAACCTTGGTGGTCTTTAAGAAAAGGCTAAACAAAAGTCTCCCAGTTATGAGACAGATATAGCTGATTTGGCCTTGGGACAGGCCATTAAAATATCTCTTAGGGTCTTTTTAGATATTATTTCAGATGTTTTGATGTCTGACAGTTTTTCCTGGTTACAGTATTTGAATGCAGCCAAACATATTATATACATCAATCAGAGGTGGCTGTGACAGCCTCTAAATATATTATTTATAAATATATATTATATAATATAAATATATTATATAAACTGGAATCTGCATTTGCAGGAAAGCTTCCTGTAATCCCCAAGACAGTGTAGCTGTCTGCAGCTACATTAAAGTAGCAAAATTCTGCCGATCATAACAGTACAATTCCATCCAAAGGCAGTAGGGATACATGGCCATAACTGATGGCAGAGATTTGCTTATTTGTCCTTAAAATCTAATTTCTGCTGGTGGCTGGCACAGAGGGAAAAAATTTAATACTAATACAATGCCACATCCCATATGACAAAATTAATTTATTGAAAACTAAATGTTCTGTGTGGTGTGCTTCTGAAAACACATTGTTTTCCCATCCTAAGTTTTAGACCTTTGAAACTGGAGCATATTGTTTTAAATAGTCTGATAAATTAAAAGCTATTTACGTTAAAATTTCAGAGAAAAAAACCTGTGTGTATTTGCAACCTGGCTAGAATTCCCCCAGCTTTGCACAGACAGAAAAATACAGTTTTCAATGTCAGTCTTCTGGAACTGAGGCTCTTAAAACTTTTTAAGACAAATTTGTTTGAAACAGAATTGTTTCTTTTGTCATATAATCACATATTTTGATTAGAAGAATCAAAGAAACATTTAGCTTCCGGGAAAAAGCGGTGAATTTGGATAATACCAAATCCTAAGTTTAAACAGGGTAACTTCAGAATCCAGAGGAGGCACAGGAAAGATTAAAATCACTGGTGAAAAAGTAATGTGGCTGTAAAAGGTCAAATTAGAATGCATATCAAAATCCACAACCCTGTAACAGTCAGGAGAGTAAAGTAGCTTAGGATATTGCTATCTAAAGTCACTTTGAATTTCTCACAAGCATTGATCATATATTTGATACCATTGCCATGAAAGCTGCTGCTACTGTCAATTATAACCCAGAATATGAAAAAAAATTAAGTCTTTATGCTGATGAATTTGTTTTGCTGTATATTAAAATATTAATCTCTGATCAACTGTTTTTTAGCTGAAAGTTCAGATAGCATGCAATCTACTTTATGTAATGCTGATTATATAGATATTTGTAATAGCTATACAATATTGAAATACTGACAAAAATAGCTTTCAATTTACCTGACTCTCCTTGTCAGACTGTGAAGGTGAATGCTCTTTTACCCAAACTAGTTCTGATCAAAACCAGACTGAGGTCAACTGTGGGACAGGAGATTGAATGGGTTATCACTAATGTCGATTGAGAGTGATTTGGTTCAGCTGCTGCTGCATTTCAAAGGAGCAGTTGGTGAGTCTGCAACATCAAAGAGCAGGAAGAAGTTTTAAATTAATCTATAGCTCTTATAACCTTGCTATTGTGACCATACTCCATGTTTTATAAACAGAAGATGAGTATATGTTAAAACACCATATATTAATGGTATTTTTGTTAAAAGTTAATTTTATTATGAATGACTTGATGTCAGTAGTGTTTGCCCAAGGAACCACTGAATATGGGCAAAAGTTTAATATTTGACCCCGATAATGCTGGTGACATGCTTATGATTTAAATTATGCATAATGTAGAAACCCTCAGTTATCATTTCATTGTGTGGTAGGTGGATCAACATGCACTCTGAAGTGATGACTTTTCCTTATTGTGTATAGAAATAAGATACTTTAGTTTGTATTTAGGCATAAGAACCATATATTGAAAATAATGAGCTTAGAATAATATGAAATAATGAGAAATATATTTTCACTTCATTATATTCAATTTCTTATCTCACTGTATAGATATAGTAGTTAGTGATTTATAGGCTTGAAACTGTACTCAGAGGAAGTTTTGGTATCTCCTATTTTATAATGCAGGAAAGAATATGTTGAGAGAAAAATTATCTGGAGCTCAGCCTCACTTCCAATAAAACTGTAAGTGAAAACTTATTTTATTATTTATATTAGTCACATTTTAATTGGGCAGAATAGAATTTTTCAAGTACCTATAAAAAATTTTGAATCTAGTGCCAGGAGTTTCAATTACGATGTGTGTATTTTCCATTTTGCTTGAATTTTTTTTTCACAAATATTACCTTGAAGTCAAGATAGGTACAGGTCATATTAATAAACAATGTGCCTTTGAACTTATGGACAATGCTTTTGATCTCAAACTTCTTTTCCTTCCAATCACCAGCCATTCTACTACTACCACCAGTTAATTCTGTGCTTTGCATTGATACCTGAAATAAACTAGGCTTAAATTTTGATCTATACATACCTGTCTTATTTGTTAAAACATCAGTCAGAAAAAATCAGTCTTTGCTGCATCTCATGTGAAAAGCTGTGTTTAGGCTGTAGTCCTCTCCTTTTGTTTTGGTGATAGCATTTTTCATCCTTCCTTCTACTGCTTCTCCCAGTGCAGTCTTCCTGAAAATGATGGCATCTAAGTGAAATAAATCTCATTTCACCTAGTTAAGATTCTCCTCATCTACTGACTTTACTCTCCAAATGAAGCATGTGGAAGTAAAAGTAAACTACTATCCAAATAACACTCTGGTGCTCAACTCATTGCTTCTTTCTTTCTGCAAATTGACAGCTGGTGGCAGTACATTGAGTCTGCCAGACTCTATCAGTTCTGAAACCATCTATTAAAATGGAAGAATAAAGAAGTCTTCCCTCTGTAGCTTTCTAGTAGGTGAAGCAGAGCCCTTCCCACAGCACTGTGAGGCTCACATCCATGAGCCTGAGTGGATTCAGGAAGGAAGACATTCTTCATGCATACTTGTTTAGCTTCTTGCTTGATAGCAAGAAAAGGACTTGCAGTCTCAATTTCTTTCTCTGAACCACATAATTTTTCTCCGAATTAGAACTATCTCTGTGTTTTGCTTTTTTTTCTTCTCAGAAGTGAACGCTCCAGTTAGGGACAGCTGAAGTCCTGGACTTCCTGCAGTTTCTCTTTAATATGCTGAGATTAGGTTGCCCCAGAGTGATATAAACCAGTAACTCTCATCTCACTGTCCTTGATTACCAAGCCTCAATGTATTGTGAAAAAACCCCAAACAAAACCCAAAACAACTAGCGATTTCAAACTCATGAGTTAATATGAATATCCATTTATCAATTCCCTTAACACAGTTTCTTATGCTTTTTGGTATGGCTTCTTATTCTCTAAAATATTTTTTAAGATTATTTCTCTCTGTAACTGTTCTTATTTTAAATCACCTTGTTTAGTTTCTTATCTTGTTTCTACAGCTTTTAAAAACAAGGGAATTGGGTTCCTCTTTAATGTCCTTTGAAGCTATTGAACCTTTATAAGTATAATTTAAAGGTTCACCAGTTTTCTAGAAAACATCTGATAATGTTTATTGACGCATATTCTGTGGTCCTGCAGCTTTGTCTACTTTAAGTACACCTCATACTTATACAGCCAATTCTCTTCTGTGTATACTTCTGCTCTAATGACCCGAAGGATATTGATTCCCGATTGGTTCACGACCAACTCCTTCTTCTGTAAAGACATGGACAAAGCAGTTGTCCAACAATAGTGTGAAACTCAGCACTGATACAAACTCTACACTGCTTCTTAGCAGCACAAAACTTTTGTTACCTCTCCCTTGCACAGATGTTTCTGTAAATGAGTTAAAATGAAGAATGATGACCTGGAATCACCTGCCCCTCAAAACCCCATTTTTGTATTTGTTTATTGTGCACTATTTGGTGGTCCTGAAAGTTGCCAGTCCAGTCCTGAAGGTTGCAGAGAATGCAAGGCAAATTTGCAAAGACAGCTGACTGTGTCTGAATTATAGATCATGAGCATTTATCTTAGCCTGACCTTTCAATTTTCTGTAACATTTCCTCCACCTTGGGAAAATCTTTGCATACCATTTTGTAAAGCTTTCCATAGAGTATATAGTCACTTACCATTACTTATATTATGACGAAAACATGCAGAAGCAGTGACTGAAACCAGTTAGTCTTCAAAGAATGAGTGGTAAATACAAGAAACTATTTGAAAGTTGGATGAAATTTTGCATTATGGAAGTTGATAGAAGGAAGAAAAAACAGACAAAAATTTTTGTTGTTGTCAGGAACATATTAAATTGAAAAGATGCTGAAGTTATGCATCAGAGACAGACAATGGGGTTTCACGAAGGAGTGCCTTTCACAAGCTATGCTAACAGACTGGAGTGAGGTATTGCTACCAGTGTATTTCCACTGACGGATATTTTTATTTCCTTCTGTTTCAAAGCTACAAGGAGAATAATGGATTTTAGTTATTTGGCATTAGCTGGGTTAGCTCTGCTCCTGTCTTTATTTTAAAAATATGCTCGTCTGTTCCATCTCTCATTTGACTGCTTAAGTATGGGCAAAATCTTCAGTTGATGTAAATCAAAGAAGTCTATCAAATAAGACTTCACGGTTTGCCCTGCTGCTGTTATCCATGAGATGAACTTTGAAGGTTTCAACTTTAATGAAATGCTATAAATGCCTCAGCATAATGGTTCCATTTTGTGCTATTTGCTACATGAATTTAAGGGCTAGCCTTGTTGCAGAGATGTTCCTGAAAGTGTTGGATAGAGATAAGAATATGGTTGC
Organism: Ifrita kowaldi; assembly: GCA_013398055.1. NCBI lineage: Eukaryota > Metazoa > Chordata > Aves > Passeriformes > Cinclosomatidae > Ifrita > Ifrita kowaldi. The sequence goes on along the minus strand of VZRS01000667.1, from coordinate 41,834 downwards.
ATGCTGATGAAATCCCCAGGGCAGGAACAATGGTTAATTATTAAATCTAGAAGATCTCATTAATCTGGAAACCCCTTGGCATGATGAAGCCTAGGGAAACAAGTTTTCTCCAACTTTTGTGTTTGTGTTGGAATCTAGGCAAACTTCCCGGAGATGGCACAAACCTAAGTGTCTGTATCAGACTTTGGAAATGTAACAGGGTAGAAACTGAGGAAAAATTCTCAGACACCAGGTACTTAAGCCAGAGAGAAAGCCATTGTTTCACATGAGGAAGGATAGATGTTTCAGAAGCTTGGGAAAGATAATCATGGTTGTTGAGAAGAGGGAGAAAAATGCAAAGCTTCAGAGCAGAAATTGTGTGCAGTACCTGATTCAGAGGATTCTGAACTTTGTTTTATAGTGTGCTCACAAGAAAGAGGAAGCTGGAACAAGAAATGTGTGTGTGTGTTTTAATTTTTTTTTAATTCAAATAAAATTAAAAGATAAATAATTGGTGTCATGAGAAAAGGGGAGCTTTCCTTGACCCTTGCTGTGGGGAGATTTACTCACACCCTAAGTGTTTGATTTTTCTGTCAGTGCCCCAGGAAAGCTGAGACCCTTGTGCCCGGCCAGTCTGTCAGTGTCCCGTTATGGGGACCCTTCACTGAGCTGTCCTGCTGGATGGGAGGCAGGACTGACTTGTTCAGGGAAATGCACCAGCAGCAAAAGGGGGATGCCTCAGCAGGTATTCTCACTTTATGACACCTCAGGGAGACTTCCTCTTCATTTGAGTATGTTCCCACTGCTGGCAACTGCCAGCTCCTGTGAAGGATTCACCCCAACAGTTTACAGAATAACACTCTTTATTAATATAAAATTGTGGCAGTTTAAGGTTTGAGGATTGTCACTGATAGTATGTGACTGCAAAAACATATTCAAAGCAATACATGGACAAGCTCTAATCCCCAATAAAAGTATTCAGCTTGCACAGGGTGTGGTTCTTATCCAATATGTATTGCTATGGGTCAGAAGACAGGTTCTGTCCATCGACTGATTCCAGCAGTTGTGATGGAGTCTTTCCTAACTTTTCTCCTGTTCTCAACTTAGTTTTGTACTATTTAGGTGGAGCTTGAGTGACTTCAGTCATAAACACTTTTGCTTCTGATTGGTATGAAGTTCTCTTGCTTTGTTCCTAAAGATACAGTCAAAAAAATATAGAGCATATGCCCAGTGAGGGGTGGTTGTTCCATGGAGGTGGGTAACTTTGGGATGGAGGTGTGCATTAATATTACAATTAGGCTACAATGAATGAAGTTCATCTGAGGAGAATGATTTTCCCACAGTGTTGGCTCAGCAGCAGGACATCTCCTCCCCTATCTGCCCTGGCTGACGGGTGTTATGTGGTTTGTCAGCTGCAAAGTAACATCGAGTTTCCCTCCCTGCAACGATTCCAATAGAGCCTGTCCATGGTGTCTCCACTCTGTTCCACCCTCTGTTCCATCCCCCTTAGTGGGTGCAGGTGCTATGGTTGCAGGTTGTGGGTGTGGGAAATCATGGTGGAATAGGTTTTGAGCATGCCAACCACATTCCATCCAGGGAGCAGCAACTGCATTTTACCCTATAATTTCCATACTGTTATAACATCTGTTATGATGTGGATATAACTTGTCAGTTTCCTCTAATTTTACCCCTAGCCATCTTTCCACAGTTGGGTTTCATGCCAAGGCAATTGGTTTTGAGTTTAGGAACATATATGAAGATTTCACATTGCTGAAGCACGAACTGAAATATCTTGTACAGGTGGAATATTCTGAAATAATGCTCTTGAGCTATTAGTGACTTTGGGTGACTGTATAAGGCTTGACCAGACCTAAGGTAGCTGTGCTGTTCCCAGAAGCTGTAACTTAGAAATCTTCCAACAAGGCTAAACTAAAGGTATTTAAATCTAAGCAGTTATCTGCATTTTAGAAGCACAGTGGCTTATACTTTTGGTACAGTTGTAACAACAGTAATGGAAAAGGTTAAACGTGTTTTTTAAAACATCCAGAGAACCAAACTCATACTGACAGACTCTTCTAACAATGTATTTTCCTGTTAAATTCATACAACTTCCAGCATGTAAATGAACAGCTACACTACTGTTGCCGGATAAGCACACACATTAGTTTGTTTTAAAATTAATTTTTCACACCACGGAAGAATAATTTTTATCTGCTCAGAAAGTGATAGGGGCACCACTGTCATCTGTTTCCTTCTATAAGAGTCTTTAGAAGTGGTAAATTAGCTGATAAAGTATGCTGTAACTTATCAACCTTAATTTTTAAAACTGTGTTTTATGTTCTGTATATTAATATCATATCATAGGAGAGAGACACGAAACTATTTAGCGTAAATGCCTGTGAATTATTTCTTAAGGCAGTTCAGTTTATACCAGCGGATATGATGAGCACTGCCTTCTGTTGTTTGCTTATAGTCCCACTTTTCTTTTTGTTCCGTGAAGTGATATGATCCTACTTTGCAGCATGTTGCTTCTGTACTCTGCTTCTTAAGGTGTTCTCCATTATATACCAGGGTTTTTGATAAGTAAGTCTTCCTGATCACCTTCCCTGCTGAGTTTCATAGTAGTCTTGATTCTAAATTGTATTTATTTTCCCTTGGTTTAAAGAGTCTCATGCATTGTAAGTTTTATCTTAAGCGGAGCTTTTAATTTATGGACTTTGTAAGTGACCTCTGGTTTCTCATTTGACACTGTCAAGAATCAGATCTTACTGCTGTCTAGGAGCCAAGAATTTAAACCCACAGCTCACTTTTCTCAAAGGTGATTTGGCCGCAGTGAAACCACAGATAAAACTCCTCCTAATGACCATTCTTTTTGCATTTAAAAAAAAAAAAGTAATCTTCACAGGCCTCTGATTCTGTAACTCACCTTAGCCACAGTAACAACAATAGTAAAATCTACTGCAATTATACAAGACAGATACTAAAGCAAGTAAAAGTAAAGTTTTACTTTTGGAAGTAAAAAGTTGGAAGTAAAAAGTGATAAAATATTCTCTTCAAATCTGAGGATAGCTTTTGAGAGTTGCATAAACATCAGTCTAGCTTGCACAATGCAAAAAGATATGGGGAAAGCTCTGCACCTTGATATGTACAAGATACAATGTTGTTTAACTCAAACCATGCTACCCAGGGAAAAACTATATTGAAATGTTGGTGTATTTTTGATCCAATTTCTTATTCATGACGTAATGTTGTTCTCTTTCTTCACAGTCCCAACAAAGTTAGCATGATTGTGAAAAGTATATGCGATGTGTCTGCTGTAACTCACACTGCACTAACAGCTGTGGAAATTTTTGCTTTTTGTTGGGGAGAGAGCCCACTGAGAGGCAAATTGAAATTCCCTCGGTCAACATGAAGGTTTTTACTGGTTCATAAATTTCTTGATTAATTACAGATTGCAATTGGCTATTGTGGTTTGGTAAAATTTATTTTTAGTGTTAAATTGTCAAGTTAGTGTTACATTCTCATAATTCTCGTGAACTTTTAAAAATAAAGTGTGCAGCTGATTGCTGCGTCAATGTGGACTCTTTAAGGTGCTTCTGGGGAAAAACGGGTTGGCAGACTCTTGCTCCTGGGAGGTTACAGGTTAAATATCAGAAAAAGTTTTAACTACCTACTCTAGTAAGTCAACATGTATCACCTTTTAAAATATTTAATTGATGGTCACTCTAACAACATATTCAATCTAACAGATAGCTATTCCTTTCAGAGGTGTATCACATGTATGTTGGAGGAGAAAAGGCTGGTCTGTGATAGCCCTTTGTCTGCCTTATGCCCCTTTGCCCCAGGACAAGCTCTTCCTACCATCCCACAACTTCTGGGAGAGCAGCTGTGCTGCAACTTCCATTCACAGCATAGCAAAACCCAGACACCTTATCTTCTTCATACCTGTGGCATACAGCATTTTATTTCCTCATCAAAGGGTCAAATATATACATGGTTCTGTCTGTAAAAGTCCTGAGTAATCTAAGAGATTTTGTCTGTGTCTATAAAGGGATATTAAGAAAATTATGGTTTTTAAAACAATATTTATTTTAGATTATAGCTTTTCCAACTTCCTATAACATACGTAGAGTGCTTATTCATCTTATACATTGATCTCACTTTTTATAGACCTAAGCAGTTAAGCATCAGGGAAACTCATTGTTTATACAACACTTAGAGTAAATATTCCCTAAAGAAATTATTTTAAACAGATATTTTAAGTTAGAGATTCTCTTGCCTTTGTTCATGATTTTAGAAGAAAATATTATCTCATGTAAGGTTACTAATTCTAGAAAACACTGATGAGCTAATGAAGAACACTAAAAGAAAATTTGGAAAATCCTGCTACTTAGAATGAAAATTATATGTAATAAGAAATCCATAAAGGTCACTTTTGGTTCCTGAGTGAGTCATTAATGGAGAAAGTGCCAAATCCAACCAGCAAGTTATTGGCAGCAAATAGATTCATTAACTCTGATGACAATTTACATAATGTATTGAAAAGATAGTGCTTAAGCAGGGACATCTGGAAAAATGTAATCTTCATGTGCTACAAATGACCTAATTCCATCTCAGAAGAAATTGTGGGAAATGGAGAAGCTTGTAAGAAAAGAATAGATATGTGTAGTTTATCAGTTATCGTACCAGTTTGTTAATGCTTTCACAGGACTTGTTTTTCATTTATTTCAACATGAAGACAGCTGAATGGAGTTAGGATATACAGGGTTGAGAACAAACTCTTGTGTTAACCCCAGTGTGATAGAGGTGAAGATCTTGAATAGAAGGCTGCACAGGAGTACGAGATTATCCCAAGATTCATGGTACAGGATTGATATCAGCTATGTCTTTAATATAAGAAGTCAATACGTGTGTTTTATGTGGATATAGGTTGGTGAATAAACCGTACAGTAAAGTGGAACTTGACACTTGCTGCAGACACGTACATTTCTGTCATGGTATGCAAGATGCTAAACAGCAATGAGAAAGACAGGTATGTATGAAACAAATCGATAAAATGGTCTCAAATTCCACTCAGTTTGTTCCTTTGCACTGTGACTGTGGCTTTCCTGTCATTTTTTTCCTTACAGAGATTGCATGTTGAAGTACATACAATTATTTGATGTTTTTCCTTCACACAATTTAAGGAAAATATTTGTCTTCTTCAGAGATCCTTCAAGACAGTACTCCTGTACAAAAAAGCAGAATGCATGTTTTTACATTTGCTTTATTTTGTGGTGTGGGTTTTTATTAAAAAAAAAAAAAGCCCACTACATTTCTAAGTCTCTTGTGATGGTTGGATTGTTAGTGTAATCAACCTCTTCTGAAATGAATGGTGGACTAATGACTAGAGATGTGTTCAGTAACCCACGAATAATTCCTGTACCCAGCCATTACTTAAAAAGAAGAGAGGAGCTTTTTCTGTGAGTGAACCAGCAGTAATTAAAAGATGACAAATACATGTAAATAACAGTGTAAAAGTTAATGCTGTTCTTGAACAGATCTAAGCTCACTACCAGACTTTTTGGAAAGAGGGAGTTTGCTTTTATATCTGTACCCAGGTCATTTGTACGTAAAGCAAGGGAAATGGCTGTGAAATAGTCCCTTTGGGCCATGGGACGCATTCTCTCCCATCTCTGGTTGAAAATTGTTGTACTCTGTTAAACAGGTAATTTGAATGTTAGCTACATTGCGGATTGGTGAGCACAATCAGGCTGTTAGGGTGCCAAGGAAGTACTAACCTGGAAGGGATATGACTGGGGTAGTGCAGTGCTGACCTCTGCTGAAGTGGAGGATGTGATCGAGAGCACCCATTCCTACCTTTGAGTCTCACCTGGTTTATCTTCCTCAAGTCAGAGGGTCGGTGCTGATACTTTGCTACAATGTGTAGTCTTCCCCAGTCCCTGCTGAGAATGGTAATGGGGGTCTTCTGGGCTTCTCATTACTAGTACACACAGGAGGTGCTTTGCCAGCCAACCTGAAATCTCCCTAAGCACATCTATTTAGGCTACCATCCATATTCAGATGAATCCTGGGCAGGTGAGTGAGGCACCCTTCTGTAGTTCAAGCCACGTCTTTGTCCAAGTGTCCCCAGGAGTTTGATCCAGTAACTGTTAGCAGAACTTAGCTGTCAGTGTTAGCTGTTCAACAAGCGCTGACAGGTCTGAATCAATTCAGAACATGTAGTGACGATCATTGCCAAGTAATCATAGCACTCGCTCTGGTAAAGGGAAACCTTATCTCTCTTATCTTTGAAGAGATTTGAATCCTGTAATCCTGTTTCCATTTAAAAAGCCCTAATCACTACTTCTGGGAAGAATGCTCCAAATTCTCCTAGCACGTAAAAGCTAGGCTTGGCTCCTGTCGGGCTCAGTATTAATTTTCTGAAATATTTTAGGAGCCAGAACACACACAGAATCACAGAAACACCAGGTTGGAAGAGACCTCCAAGATCACTGAGTCCAACCCATGCCCTAACACCATTTCAACTAAACCATGGTAGTGAGTGCCACATCCAATCTTTTTTTATACACATCCAGGGATACTGACTCCACCACCTCCCAGGGCAGACAATTCCAGTACTTTATCATTCTTTCAGTAAAAGTTTTTTGTTAACATCCAACCTGTGTTTCCCTTGGCACAGCTTGAGAATGCGTCCTCTTGTTCTGTCAGTTGTTGCCTGGGAAAAGAGACCAAACCCCACCTGACTACAACCACCTTTCAGGAAGTCGTAGAGAGTGATAAGGTCACCTCTGAGTCTTCTTTTCTCCAGGCTAAACAACTCAAGCTCCCTCAGCTGTTCCTCATAGGGCTTGTGTTCCATGCCTTTCACCAGCCTTCTTGCCCTCTTTTGGACACGTTCAAGTGTCTCAACGTCCTTTCTGGACTGAGAGGCCCAGAACTGGACACAGTTTCCTCTCCATCATGCTATGCAAACATCACCTACTCACGTCCTCTCTTGTGCCCTCTTTTATTTCTGGTTGCAATTTGACATCATTTCAATACGAGACACAAAGAACATTCTTATCAAGGATAGAACCTGAAGTTCAAGGATACTTTCTTTGAGTGTGTGGTTTATGGGAGTGGGAGGATAAGCTCTAAACCATTTGAAGCTGAGGAAGACTTTTATTTGTCACCTTAGGGAAATGCTTTTACCTTCAAGCACCCACACAAGGTGTAATTTTTCACCTCCATGTGGAAGCTTGAGTATGGCACAATGAAGAAGTACTGATCCTCAGAAAGTGCCAGTTTCAGGAGAACTGGGTTAGGAGAGCTCAAGAGACAGGTGCTTTTTTTTTTTTTT
>VZRS01000667.1:0-34487 GCA_013398055.1 Ifrita kowaldi | reverse complement strand
TTTTTTTTTTTTTTTCACTGAGGCTAAGGGTGCCAGTTTAGATCTGGAAGATATCCAGTAAGTCTGTAAAACCAGAGTGTTTGGTCATCCCTGTGCTATGATTTTAGGATTATTTCTGATAAAAAGTTGGTGGTTTGCTTTGACAGCTACTCAGTTTTGTATCAGCTGCTAAGAACTGTCCAGGCTTCTTCCAGGGGTTCTAAATTCAGTGGGGTCAGCTGAACGTGCAGCCACTGCCTTGGGTTCTGCCTGGAGCAGCATTTCTACCACACTAAGTAGGAACTAGATAGCACTGGTGAGTGAGCCAGAGCTGGAGGACTGGGACAATTTGTACCTGATGGGAGAACAAGCAGGAGCAGCAGAATGGTAGGAGAGGAAAAGGAAGAAGGAATTTAGGACTTGCTTCCCAAAACACTACTTTAAGCTTAACATGCTGGTAGGATGTCCTAGATAGCATGGCAATCCTGACATATTAAAGGAAGATTACAGCTTGGGGAATTTAAAAATCCTGTTTGGTGGTAACAACAAAAAAAACTTTGATCAGAAAAAGATTGTTGTTCGTAGTTGGAAGGGAGGAGTACTAGGATGGGGCTGGTCTGCACATAAGAATAAAATAGATGATACCCTCTCATGGGCTCATTAAACAGCCATCTACACAACATTTGTCCATTTTCTATATTAGTCTAATTTTTTGAAAAAAAGGAGTATGGCTTAAATTAGTTACCTTAGTATCCTTACAGATCTTTGTCCAAAACCAGCCCCCTTGCAGCAGCAGGGACTGGTTATACCCGGCCAGTTCACAGAGGTGCTCCAAAGAGAACAGTAGGGAGCAACTCACAGCTGGCATTAATTTCACCACTTTGATGGTGGTGTAGATGCAGCTGGGCAGGTCTTAAGATCCATCTCATCTCTGCAGAGTGGTGCAAGACACGTTGGTGTCTTCACATTGAAAGTGCTAGTACTCAGCTGCAGGGACAGGCTTTCCTTTTTGAATTTTAACTGTATCAGCATTTCTTGCTACTAGGAATATGTCTGCGTGGGAAAATCTAACACACCAGAGGGCATTAGTTCTGGCCATTGGCAATATTAGATGTTAATTTTCAACAGAAAAAGCTTTTCTCTGTTAAGGTGGTTTTTTTGTGTGTGCAGTTTTTTTGTGTTTGTTTGTTTGGGGTTTTGTTTGGTTTTTTTAAAATTAATAAATTTGGCAAAAAGCTACGTGCTGAAATAAATTTTCAGGATGTACATATCTGGCAGTTCTTATAGTGTACCTAATGGTAAGTGGTCTTTTTATGCTCTTATTTATTTCTTGTGTGGGCAGGTGTCCAGATCCATGTTTGTGGGAGTGTGGGTGTGCATGAGCAGAATTCAAGATAAATATGCAACTGATGTCACTATAGGAGAAGCAGATTCTCAGTTATAACTTTGTGGATTTTTTTTTAAGTATTACCTCATTTTGAATGACATTTACTGATCATTTATTCTGAATGTTTTGTTCTGACACTCAAAAGATAGTAAAATCAGACAGCAAACTATAGGAATAAATATTGTTTCCCTAATCAGCCCATCTGGTCAGGACCTGGTATTTCAGTTTGGAAAGAAATTCTGACATTCTAAAAATTAATTGCATTATGAATCACAGGGAAGCAGAAATCTCAACTCCCCTCTCAGCTTGGTGATCTTACAGTGTGTTCTTTGACAATGTTACTTCTTGAATTTGTTAAAAGGTATTTCAAACATATTATTTTGATTCTTTTTTACACTTACAGTAATTATTAAGGTTAATATAAAGATTGAAATGAACTACTTAGCCTCAAAAAGGAATGACAGTAATATTTTATTTCAAAGTTCTTCTTTGAAAATTTTGTAAAGTCAGTGGGTTCTTCCAAAAATTAAAATTTAATTAAAGCTTCATGAGCTGATGCTTTTGGGGGAAATTGTACTGCTGAGGGATTTTCAGTCAGCAACAATTACCTATTTGGATACCCTTTGTTTATTTAGATTATTATTTTTTTTTCAAGATATAAAAAAACAAGGTATTAAAAAAAAAGGTATGTAAAATACATAAAGAATGAAGACAATCTCATCTAACAAAGAAGCATCCACAGCTGGAACACAAACGCATTATTATTAAACAGACCGTTTGTACTGGGGTACTGAAACAGACTGAAATTTGCTGGGAATTTGCGTAGAGCGTATGATTTTTACACCCTGCAGTGAAAAAATTATCCTCTACCTATAGGTCATGCAAGAGTGAGTGTAAACAACTCTGAACTGCAATATTATTTCCTTCACACTCCAGACTGCAGTGGTTAACAGCAACGACAAAGGATGGGAAGAAGCATATGAGCCCTCTCGCCACTGTGCTGTTTAGCAAAGTGAACTGTCTTCACAGGAGAGGTGTTCCTTCTGTGCCCTCCTCTGGACTTGCTCTGATAGGTCCATGTCCTTCATATGTTGGGGCCCCTAGATCTGGAGGTAGTCTTCAGGTGGCATCTCATGAGGGCAGAGTAGAGGAGGAAATCACCTCCCTTCATCTGCACAGTTTTTTTTGATGAAGCTCAAAATGAAGCTGGCTTTCAGATTTGCAGGTGCACACTGCTGAGCGCCTCTGCCAGAGGACTCAAGGGCATGTAGCCCCAAACACAAGGCTGTAGTTGGCCAGATTTAGTGTTAGCATTAGTCCTATTGTCAGCAAAAATATAATTTCTGTGATTGTGAAATTTTCTCGGAGTAGATGTTGTATTATTCATGTGGGACAATTCATGTGACATTGTAAATATGCCATCCACCTGCCTTAACCTTCTTCCAGTTCAGGTATTCCCTTTCGCATCAGCAAAGTTATGGGGAATCTTTAACTTTCATTTGATCAGGCCTTAAAATTTCAGTAATTTTTTTCATTAATTAAAAGAGGTAGTTTCTGCATCTTTCAACCTTAAGCTATGTACCATATGATTGATGAGAACTTCTTAGGGGCCTGTCTTAAGCAAGCAGGGAAAAAGAAGAACGAAGAATCCTTTACAGAGCCTGTTCCTGGTGATATTTTGCTCGATTCCCCTTTCTGGGATCAAGGGCAGAAAGAAAGTAGGTCTTGTTTTACTAGTCAAATATGCATCTAGGAAACAGTTGTGGTTTTAGTAGCTACTTTCTGTGGAGCCATTTCAGACTGCCTCATCCAAGGTCATGGTCCTGCACAGCCCATACTGGAGTCATGTGCCTCTCTGGAGCCCATACTGGAGCCATGTACCATTTGCTCTGGTGCTTTTACTTTAAGCTAGCAATTTTAAAATAACTGTTTTATAATTGATGAGGGAGCCTGATAGTACGTGACCCAAAGCACACTGAGATCGGTGCGAATTTTCTCTCCAACTTCTAATAAGTTTTGGATTTGGTACATCATATGTGTAGAGAGTCGCTTGATTTTGCTCGCAGTGAAGCATATTTTTACTCAAGAGTTTTGAAGCTTTTTTTTCAGTATCTGTTAATAAAACGTGGATTCTTGATTTCACCAAACTGTTTTTGTAATGGGTTGGGTTCAAACTATGATCAGAGTTTGAAGATTTCCCTGGTCATTTTGAAATACTGCTGGGAAATCTGTCAACTTATCTTATTGCTTTCCCGATGATTATTGAAGTTTAGACATATTATGATTTCAGTTATGACTGAATTACATGACTTAAAACAGCTCTTTCATGTTTTAATCAGCATCAGCATGCACAGTCTCTAGGTCATTATCACAAAAGTGTGGAGTGTTTTCTTGACCAACTGGGATTTTTTCTTTTCTTTAGAGAAGGCTACATTTAGTACAAAATTGTTTGCTTTTTTTAATATACTATTCCAAATATAATTAGAATTCTGCATTATCTTCATTGTTACTGCTATCTACTAGACAAAGTTATGGACTATAAATTTGATGTATGAGTATGTTTCTGTTAAGAAGAAACACATATACAAATTATTTCACTATAAATTTGCATTTAGTGGTATCTTAAATACTTCATATCTTTGTCCGCAATATTTGAAAAATTTATTGAGCAGCCCCATAGTAAAAGTTTACCTTTTGCAGGATTGATTTTTAAATTCATTTTGTAATTAAGTTAATCATGTGTGGCATCTGAATGTTAAATCTAATTACATAATTAGACATCTGCATTATTAACTGATCTGCAGTGACACAATAAATGCATCCTTTGAATTCCCTTGTCTTTGTACATTTGATTTACAAGTTATTTGGTGTGTAGTTGATACAAGAACATATATTTCAACTGCATTATTATTCCAAATTTATGAAGTTGAGATAAAAATGAATGATTAGACATATGGTTATTTAAGCAAATATAAGCTAGCTACAGATGATTTGTAGCATATTTCTTAAATATCACTGTAATGCAATGAATTTCTTTTTGTATAAAAACATTACATGTGAAAATTTCTTCCAAAATTAAATTATCATAGACTAGAAAAAATTATATTGATAGGGAAGCTGAAAACTTCAGGTGATGTTGAAAACGCATTTAATTAACATTTAAGAATCAATAGAGAGCTGATGAACTGCAAAGAGATATTAGTCAGCTATTTCTTAGATCCAAGCGAAAATGATAAGACATGTGACAGAGAAAGACTGAAAATTTTGGACTCAATGGGGAGAAATAAGTAACAAGATCCATGAGATGAATTGTAGTAGGGTTTTTAGTAGCTTTGTAATAATACTTTATAAAATTGGCGATGTTTGAATGGTGAGCAAAAACTGTCACCCCTTGCTTTTTTTTCCCCCTCACAAATATCCTGTGCATTTAGGTGTGCAAACTGGATTAATTTGAAACAAAAACCAGAGATGAAGTTGGGTTTCTAGGCCCACATAAATTTCTAATTGCTTCAGTATTTAGCACATGAATAAGCAATGCAGTTCTCTTTATGCAATGAGGTAAATTTATTTGTTCATAATTAGTGCTTAAAAATGATGAAATTAGATGATGTAAGACCTTCAGAAATCTGGAATTAGGGCACCATATAACTATGCTGGACATTATCTACTTGGAAGGGGAGTACAAAATGCTCAAATTGATCACAGAGTCATAGAATCAACTAGGTTGGAAGAGACCTTCGAGATCATCAAATCCAACTTATGACCTATATTGTCAACTGGACCATAGCACTAAGGGCCACATCCAATCTTAAACACCTCCAGGGAGAGCAACTCCACCACCTCCCTGAGCAGCCCATTCCAATGCTCAGTCACCCTTTCTGTGAAGAACTTCTTCCTAATGTCCACCCTAAACTTCCCCTGGTGCAGCTTAAGACTGTGTCCTCTTGTCCTGTCACTGGTTGTCTGGGAGAAGAGGCCAACCCCCACGTGGCCACAACCTCCTTCAGGTAGTTTTAGAGAGTGATAAGGTCCCCCCGAGCTTCCTTTTTCTCCAGGCTAAACAACCCCAGATGTCTCAGCCCCTCCTCACAGGACTTGTGTTCCAGAGCCTTCACCAGCCTTGTTACCTCTTCTGGACAAGCACTAGCAGTTCAACATCCTTCCTAAACTGGGAGGCCCAGAACTGGACACAGGACTCAAGGTGCGACCTAACCAGTGCCAAAAACAGGGGAAGAATTGCTTCTCTCGTCCTACTGGCCACACTATTCCTGATACAGGCCAGGATGCCATTGGCCTTCTTGGTCACCTGGGCACACTTTTATGGAGACCTTTTTTCACTGTTCTGCCTATGGAAATATTTGGACCATCATGTTTCTCCTATATAGACAATGGCATTGTAACACCAACTTCCCTTCTGTGGGCTTTTTGGGGTTCTGTGATACAGAGATTTATATCCCAAATCTTTGACTAAAGTTGAATTTAATATACTTTACAACATTTCTATGCCTCTTTTTGTCTCTTTTTAAAATACAGATTCATTAATATCACAATATCCCTGTAAGTGAATTATATTGTTTTATAATTTGTTAGTGGATAAGACACAGGCACATAGCTGGCCTTCAAGTGATCCATCTAGATTAATTCACTAGGTTTTTATGTTAACTTGAATAAATTGCATAAGCTCCTGCACCCTGGGATTTTTTTTTTCATTTTCCCCCACAATTTTTAGTACTCTATCAGTTAATATTATGATAGTTTTAGAACAGAGGTTGTCTATCTCTGCATTTCTGTACTGTGCATGGAAGAATCTTATTTGACCCTCCAGGCACTAAAAATGAAAAGAAAATTGCAGAAAATTTACAGAAGAATAAGGAGAGCACAGAAAGACTATTTTATATAGATTCAATTTCTCAGAGAATTAATGGCAGTAACAAAGCAGAAATGGAGATCTTCTAGTACTTTAGCACATCTTTTCAACGGTTGTGCTACATGTCCTCTGAGGAAAAGCTGAACTTACAGCAGTTATGTGCTGAGGATGCTGGCTAAGGGATTGTCAGTGTAAAGGTGTCAGAAAATTAAATTAAATAGAATAAAAGGAGAGTATTCTGAAAGAAAAATAATTTCCTCTAATAAAATGTTTCACATTTGACATATACGAGTTCAATAAAAGTCAAACAGTAAAAACATTTTCAATGTTTATTTTTACCTTCACTAACTCGGATATTCTTCCTCTAAAACTCATATCTCTTGTTCCAGGCAGTTTCTGGTTCCGCCCCAGAAAAGCATGATTTTGAAATAGTAGCCATTTTCATGCATCTCCCTCCCTCCCGTTCAGTCAGAGCAGATGTGTCGTTGCATACCAACCACATGCTGGCAATCTGGCAAAGCTACAGCATAGATCTTAAGTCAGCCTACACAGAGACAAGAATCTCTGCTTATGCCCATGAATACTCTGGGTCTTTTGCTTCTTGGGCCCAATGGTGCCTTCCGAATGCAGATCAGCTGAAAAAAAGCTTCAAGCTACAAAATAAGCCTCAAAGTTGGCTCACCTCCAATACCATCTGTGCTTTTAGATCCTAAACATCTATTCAGATGCGTTAACGTGTGAAAATCCATTGTTTCATTTCTAGTAGTTAGAGACAATGGAAAATAAAAGGGGAGAAAAACCACCTGCGGCACGGAAACCCCTAATATTTTTTTTCATCGATGAGAGTATGGGGACAGAATACCACTTCTGCTGTTGGCTGTATGTGTTGTATTTCCTGCGTGAATGATGTGAAGACTAATACTATGTGATGTATAGTGACTCAAAGTGGAGTTTTGCATGTGAAAGATGTTATTCTCAAGTAATAAAATAGTTACATGGCATACAGGTAGGCAGTTGATTTTCGGCCAAGTGTATGCATTTTATCTTGTCATCATTATGGAAAATTAATTTTTATGCTCCTTCCTGCTTGGTACATTCTGAGGTCTCTCTTATGTACACAGATAAAATTCTAGATGGTGCAGAGTACTACTCCTACTACTACTACTGGTGTAGTACTTTTTATTTTTCTTCATGAAAATAGTTCATCTGTAAGAGAATACAGATAGAAGATCCATACCTATGTGTAATATTGTATATATGTAAGAGATAAAAATCCCTCTGGAATGCAAAAAAAAGTGTCATATTTCCTTTCGAGTGTTTCAAATCAGTCTCTATATTTTATATAAAGACTCAGTCACGTGTATTGTGAGTAGTTGAACATTGTGCCTTTTTTCATTGTTTTTATAATATGCATTAAAATCCCATGTAAGAATTCAGCAGCTAAACTCCCCATGTTTGGTGGAAATCTTGGCACTGTGGCTACTATAGCCCCTGCTAGTGACTGTATCTTCACTTTCTGTTCATCTCATTGCACGTTGCTTTACAAACACCTACAGCACGTCAAGTCAAGTGTGAAAGAAGTTATAATAGTTACATATGTTTTAATTCTACAAGTTGTCATTAGGTGGAATGCTACAGCTTGTGCTGTGCAGGCAAGCAGAGAAGGTGATGAGAACAGTCCATTAAGACTGATTTTAAGAGGCCTTAAAATCTCTGAGTCTAGGATCTGTAAGTGTTGCCCATTTTGGAAACTGTTTTAAATTACTGACTTGCTGCAGATTTGAGATGAAGTTTTTCAATACTGGAGCCTTCCAATTTTTTTTAAGTAGCACTCTGCAATAAATCCTTCCTTGATGCCTGTTACACTACTCTTCTACAATTATTCCAGAGGTATTTCTGCCAGTCACTTGTCAATCTTATGTCCATTTCTCTGAGAGTATGAGATTGCTGAACTGTACAAATGTCACTGTCAGAAAAATTGCCAGTGATTTCTGTCTCGTGATTTTCAGTTGCTGGTTCTCACTTGGGCATGCTATCAGAGGGAAAATACAAATATTTCTTAATATTTCCCCACTTTTCTCTACCCATAATTTTTTTTATATCTTGTTGATTATATAGTGACTACTTCCCACTCCTTCAGGCTGGGTTGGTGGGCATTATGTGTGCTTGTGGTACATTTGGAACCACCAAATGCTCTGATGCTGCTGAATCCTTCCTATGCTGGATAGGACAGTTTTAAATCAGCAAAGACAGTTTTAAATCGGCAGAGACAGTTTTAAATCAGCAGCTTCTTACTCTGGCAGTGCAAATAATCTGAGATCATAGAAATGCTGCTGGCATTTATATGCTGATCCTCTGATGGGACTGTCAGCTTTCTTGGCTCTTTGGAAATCTTTCCTTTTGGCTGTCCAAATTTTGCTTGAAATGACATCAAGTTAAATGGCTTTTACCAGGCTGAGAACTGCTTCCTCCCCTGTTTCACAATTGTTCCCTGGGCATCTGCAATATGATATTCTGATGCTGAGGTAGAGACTGTAGTCAAAATGTGTCTTAAAGTGCACAAACGTGTAGGAGGAAATATTTGTTATATGCGTTACCATCATTAACCTACAATTCCTTAGAGATTGGATGTGTAGTTAGTGACAGATGATTATCAAAAGGTCTTTTCTATCTGTTTTATGTTCCTTTTCTTTCTCTTTGCAAAAACTTCTTTTTGAGAGAACAAGCTATTAGTATTACTTCATTAATTCAACTTAACCTGAGAAGTAAAATATTATTTATTTTCTCTTTATTGACAGATGATGAGCCTGAAGTAGTAAACTTTGATGGAGATTTAATGTCAAGAAGCATTGCCCTGTGACCACAAAAATCTTTCCATATTTTAACATTTAGATCTATGACTGCTACTTGCAAGCTCTATTTATTTATGAAAGAAATTAATTTATTAATTTGTACTTAGTATCCATCAGACACATCAGGGGCGATACCCTTTGAACAGTGAAGTTTTGTCAGCTAAGTATGCCAAAGACTTTTCTCGAACAAGAAGTCTTTTTTAGCAAATAGCATAGCCCACAAAGGAAGCCAAGAACATCTGGAAGGTTGGCAATCTGTAATGATACACGTGTGTTAAGTGGTTTGTTTATGATACATGTGTGTTAAGTGGTTTAAATGGAAAAAGAAAAAAAATTCTGAAGTCTACATTTCTGCACCATGCATCTAGGGTATTTTACATTTCTGTCATTGGTTATTCCCTAATAGGATGCATCAGATGCATTTCCAAGTAAAGCAAAGATTTCATTGAAACAATATAGTAGTACTGGGGCAACTATTCCCAATATTTGCTGTTATAATTTTATAACTTCTGCTTTATTTTAGCTAAACATGTGCTTAGTCTTTGTGGTTGTCCACTGATTTCAATAGGAGTTAGTTATACTGGACATACAATGCCTTGAGGAAACTTCTGCCATAGCACAGGATTCGTGTCCTGATATCAGTCACCTGTGCACCTTCCCTAGGGCAGTTGTCTCTTACAGGCAGTGGACACAGATCCTGTCTGTCTAAGGCGGTTAGACATCTGAGTTGAGTGGTTTGATGGATGTTCTTGCCTCTCCCTCGACTGTATGCAGGACCTAGGAAACCAGAACAGAATCATTTCTTAGTAGGCTCTGCTTCTAGATGAGATGAATCCCACTCCTGGTGTGTAATCCCTGTTTTTGCTAAGGACTTCAGACCTGGGTACATCCAGGTGGGGTCTCACCAGGGCAGAGCAGAGGCACAGAATCCTCTCCCTTGCCCTGCTGGCCCACATTACTTTTATTGCAGCCCTGGACACATTTGGCTTTTTGGGCTGCAGGGGCACATGGCCAGGTCATGTCCAGCCTCTCATCCACCAGCACCCCCAAATCCTTCTCAGCAGGGCTGCTTTCAATCTGTTCATCCCCCAGCCTGGATTGATACCAGGGGTTTCCCCAACCCTGGTGCAACACCTTATTTCTGGCCGTGTTAAACCTCATGAGATTCCTATGGATCACTTCTTGAACTTGTCCAGGCCCCTCTGGATGGCATCCTGTCCTTCAGGAGTGGCAATCACACTGCTCAGCTTGGTGTCATGCAGATTTGCTGAGGGCACACTTGATCCCTTCGTTAATGTTTTTAATGAAGATATTAATCACCATTTCCAATACAGGTTCCTGAGGGACACCTCTTGTCTCTGATGTCCGTCGGGACACTGAGCCATTGACCACTATCCTCTTGGTGTCCAATGAGTTCCTTATCCACCAGAGTCCACCCATCAAATCCAGCTCTCTCCAGCTGAGAGAGAAGGATATTGTGGGGACCTGTCAAAGGCCTTATAGAAGTCCAAGTAAATGACATCTGTAGCCCTTTCCTTGTCCACTAATGCAGCTGATCCATCATATTTATCATGCACACTATTGGCCAACAGTGCATACTGAAAAAGGTAGGTGGGGCAGGCTAGAGGAATGTGTTGTTGAAACTTAATGAGATGTGTGAGGACCTAGTAAATAATAAAAATGGGCCTGTAATTGTGCTGGGTAGCTTGGTGTAGATGCTGCAATATTTGATGATGTGACAATGTCAGCAATGTGCGGCATTTGTAGATTGCAGAACGCATCTGTGGAATGGCAATGAGGGAGTTAAACTATAAGAGTGGAAAACATTGAAACTTTTATTTCTGATCACTGGCTTATTGTCATACATGTGTTATTGATTTGAGTAAACAATTTTTGCTCATCAGAATGACTTAAAAAAAAAACCCATATAGGCCCAAAGCAGAAAAATGGTATAGTAATGTGCGTAGGGATGCATGCCATTTAACTGATAGTCTGAACTGCTGATATTTACAAATGGAAGAATGTTATATATTCTAATATGTTTGTTACTGAATTGGATGCTAGTTCTCCTAGTGTCCTCTTCAACTTGTCAGAAAGTAGTATGGTTCCAGACATATTGCAACGGGGAAGTGCTCTCAGTTTTAGAAATGGAGGTTGATGGAGGTTTGCTAATATGAGGACATCTGCACCTGAGTTAGACTCTTTTATTTATTCAGTTCCTTTCTCTCCCCATTTTTTTTCTTTGTCTATAGCACATCAGGGTTCTGTAATAATTTATCCATTAATAAATTAGGTTTGAATTTTCAAGTTGATAGATACTTAGATTCTGATTTGCAGAAGAGCTGTAGATGGGAAATGCAATTGCATTTGTACAGCACCTTATATGTAGTAATAGAAATTATTTCTAGAACACCTATGACATGGAAAACTGTAATAAACAGCTGCATGTAAAAAGCACAAAACTCACAGGCTATGAAGTGACCTGTATTTACTTACAGGTACAAAAATCCACTTGTAAGGATTGGGGGCAAATGTTATAAATGTATGTTTTCGTGGCAATCACTTAAAACCTGTACTTTTGCAGCATTTAAAAGCATAACATTTAAAATATCCATTAGCTTGAGATTTTTCAGATTTGTTTTTCCTGCTAGTTCTTGCTACTTTTACTTGCAAACATACGTGGCTTTTAAAATTGTGGCATTAAACATTGAAATCATCAACACATTTTGCAACTTCTTGGAATTTTTAGGCTTTACATTAAAGGCTAAATTTAAAGAACACAGTGCTCACCAGATTTTACAACAAAAGCATCCCTGTGCCTGTGTCTCTCACCAGTGTGACTTGAGATGGATGAGATGAGATGACATGACTTTCTTCCTGGGGGAATACATCAGCTGGCAGAGACCTTCACCCACGTATAGGTCAGTTCTCTTTTGAACAGATGTGAGATAATTGCAAGAGGTGTGAGAGCCTACATAGCTGGGTCAGAGGGTGAATCTGCTCTTGTACAANCCCTCTGGATGGCATCCTGTCCTTCAGGAGTGGCAATCACACTGCTCAGCTTGGTGTCATGCAGATTTGCTGAGGGCACACTTGATCCCTTCGTTAATGTTTTTAATGAAGATATTAATCACCATTTCCAATACAGGTTCCTGAGGGACACCTCTTGTCTCTGATGTCCGTCGGGACACTGAGCCATTGACCACTATCCTCTTGGTGTCCAATGAGTTCCTTATCCACCAGAGTCCACCCATCAAATCCAGCTCTCTCCAGCTGAGAGAGAAGGATATTGTGGGGACCTGTCAAAGGCCTTATAGAAGTCCAAGTAAATGACATCTGTAGCCCTTTCCTTGTCCACTAATGCAGCTGATCCATCATATTTATCATGCACACTATTGGCCAACAGTGCATACTGAAAAAGGTAGGTGGGGCAGGCTAGAGGAATGTGTTGTTGAAACTTAATGAGATGTGTGAGGACCTAGTAAATAATAAAAATGGGCCTGTAATTGTGCTGGGTAGCTTGGTGTAGATGCTGCAATATTTGATGATGTGACAATGTCAGCAATGTGCGGCATTTGTAGATTGCAGAACGCATCTGTGGAATGGCAATGAGGGAGTTAAACTATAAGAGTGGAAAACATTGAAACTTTTATTTCTGATCACTGGCTTATTGTCATACATGTGTTATTGATTTGAGTAAACAATTTTTGCTCATCAGAATGACTTAAAAAAAAAACCCATATAGGCCCAAAGCAGAAAAATGGTATAGTAATGTGCGTAGGGATGCATGCCATTTAACTGATAGTCTGAACTGCTGATATTTACAAATGGAAGAATGTTATATATTCTAATATGTTTGTTACTGAATTGGATGCTAGTTCTCCTAGTGTCCTCTTCAACTTGTCAGAAAGTAGTATGGTTCCAGACATATTGCAACGGGGAAGTGCTCTCAGTTTTAGAAATGGAGGTTGATGGAGGTTTGCTAATATGAGGATATCTGCACCTGAGTTAGACTCTTTTATTTATTCAGTTCCTTTCTCTCCCCATTTTTTTTCTTTGTCTATAGCACATCAGGGTTCTGTAATAATTTATCCATTAATAAATTAGGTTTGAATTTTCAAGTTGATAGATACTTAGATTCTGATTTGCAGAAGAGCTGTAGATGGGAAATGCAATTGCATTTGTACAGCACCTTATATGTAGTAATAGAAATTATTTCTAGAACACCTATGACATGGAAAACTGTAATAAACAGCTGCATGTAAAAAGCACAAAACTCACAGGCTATGAAGTGACCTGTATTTACTTACAGGTACAAAAATCCACTTGTAAGGATTGGGGGCAAATGTTATAAATGTATGTTTTCGTGGCAATCACTTAAAACCTGTACTTTTGCAGCATTTAAAAGCATAACATTTAAAATATCCATTAGCTTGAGATTTTTCAGATTTGTTTTTCCTGCTAGTTCTTGCTACTTTTACTTGCAAACATACGTGGCTTTTAAAATTGTGGCATTAAACATTGAAATCATCAACACATTTTGCAACTTCTTGGAATTTTTAGGCTTTACATTAAAGGCTAAATTTAAAGAACACAGTGCTCACCAGATTTTACAACAAAAGCATCCCTGTGCCTGTGTCTCTCACCAGTGTGACTTGAGATGGATGAGATGAGATGACATGACTTTCTTCCTGGGGGAATACATCAGCTGGCAGAGACCTTCACCCACGTATAGGTCAGTTCTCTTTTGAACAGATGTGAGATAATTGCAAGAGGTGTGAGAGCCTACATAGCTGGGTCAGAGGGTGAATCTGCTCTTGTACAAATGCAAACTCTCAGCCAGAGTAATATTTACATATGTGGGAAAACAACTTAACCTGATGGTTTCACAGATGAAAAAAAGGGCTGGGTTTGTCGTGGTGTCTTTGCTCCTCAACTGCCTATGAGCCTAATTGAATTTTAGCATAACTAAACTCACCGCAAACTAACAGATTGCATTTCACACTGGCTCCACTACTGTGGCAGGGAAAGGGAGTTTGCTTCAGGTGCTATTGCCTTTTCCCAATGGCCTGAATAAATGGAAACGGGAGGGGGAGCTGTGGGAACAGGGAAAAGGAAGGGAATTGTTACTTTGCTTTAATGAAGGAGGAAGAGGAAAAAAATTTCCATTTGTTTTAACCCTACTTGTGCTCACCTGAAAGACAGCATTGTTTGACCTAACAGAACAGGGACTAAGAAGGTGTAGGGTGGCCAAGTATAAATATGCTGGGCAGTGAATGAGACACCATTGACACATGAACAACCAACTGTAAATAGCAGACAGGAATAAACACAGACTGGAAATCTGAAGGTTTCTAGTTCATTAGAGCAACAAATTCTGCCTCCTAGTAGGCGGAAGTAAAATTTTAAGCACTGTTAAGGTAGAAATTGGCAGGTTACTGAAAAGTTTTGTGACTGAATAGCAAGGAATCGGATTCAGAATTCCAAAGTTCTCCTGGACTTTTGTGGGTTTGAGGAAGGAAAAGTAAACCAAGCTTGGTGTTGTAGACAGTCCTCTAGGAGACCTCAGTTTTTGTAAGAAAGAGCAGATTCACAAGAACCCGAAAACAACCCAAGGTATTAATGCAGTACTTGTGGAGGGGTGACTCCTGCTTTAAATCCGTGTTCTGGCAGGGGAGAAGGTGGGGACCTGTGCCTTGTGCATGTGCTGTAATTGCTCTGTATGCTGGTCTCTGGGAAGGGAAGAGGGCAGCACTGCTGTAGCAAATGCCTGAAATATCCTTGCTGTCAGCTTGTAAAGGAGGATGCACAGCTGTGAATCCTCTGAGGAGTTAGCTTCTTTCTGCCACAGTTAGCTACCTGAGTGGGCTAGGAGAGCAGTCTAAGAACTTGCCCAAGTATTCTTAGCTGTCCCTGCTGCCCAGCTTAGATGGCTCTCTTGGTTTTGCTCTGCACACAATACGCCCGTGTTTAAAGCTTTAACTGTGATTTCCAAAGGTCTCCATGGAAACGACTTCAGCTACCTAAGCTAGCACACCTGTCTTGAGTGTGATCATCATCAACACCAACCATTCCCTGGAGAAGGGAGTTACCAACCTCAGCAGGTGCTACCCAGAATATGTAGATTGTGCTGAATTCCAGCATTGAATTAATTTCTACACTTCATCCGAGCAGCAAAAACTTCAATACTACAAAGAAAATCTACTTCAGTCATACAGCAGATAAAAAAAGCCAAGTAATTTCTCACCTGGTGAGGGACAGAAAGAAACAGAGTTTCTTCTAAAATTACTGAGATATTTGTATCCTACTGTGCTAGCAGTGATATTAAACCTTCCCCCCAATAGGATACATGGAAAGTGAGTATGGTGTTCTTTACATTCACTTAATAATATGAATGAGTAAAATTCAATAAATAGAACATGCACTACAGACTTATGAATTGCTCTGCTTTTGTGAGATATTTCTTTCCTTGTGGTCCTTCATCAGGTCTTCAGTCACAGTTACTTTGCTGCCATTTAGCGAACACTGCCCCTTTTAATAAATGGTCACATATCTTGTTAATCAAATTTAGTGAAGGCTATGGTGAAATGACATAGTAAATGTATTAAGCAATATAAAACTGCAATATAAAACAGAATAACTGTTCTGATATCAAAAAATAGTCCAGTAATCAGTGTTGAGAACATTTTTAATGATGTTAGCATTGTTAAAATGACAAGAAACTATCTTAATGTCAAACTGAAATTACTTTTTCTTTTTTTAGACCTGTCTTGCCATGCTACTATGTATTTTATTCTATACAATTTAGACACAAAGAATGTACCCATGAAAGATGGGATTTTACAGAATAACAGTGGAACAGTAATTGAAAATGTTATTTCTACTGCATCATACAATTTGATCTGCTTCTGTTTAATTCACACCATAGCTAAATAATTTCCTCCTTCTAAGAAAAACATTACAAAATATTCTTATTGTAGTTGCCCTATGTCATTTGTCAGTAATTGTGTGGTTTCCCAAAGTGAGATTTTCAGTTAAAAAGCCTGTTGTCTCTAATAAATGGGGTCATTTTATTCATTATTTGTGGTTGGAATTAATAATTTTAATGCTTAAATGGAAGCTTTAAAGCAGCCACATAGTTAACCTGGGTTTTATCTAGAGACAAAAAGAGTAGTAGCTGAAAACCAAAACAAAACCTACCTCTCCCACTTTCTCAACTAAGGCAGTAAGTCTACATTTTTAACTTGACAAGGGGATTCAAAACCAGCTACCTCTTTCACACAAGCTCAAAACCGTCTTTTCTTCAGTAATCAGTGATTGTGTTGACAAACTCATGCCATCCCACACTTATCTGCTTTGTCCTGGACTGTGACTGAATGCCAGAGCAAGAAAAGCAACATAAAACCTGCACACACATGGAGTGGGTGCAATGAAATGGAAGACACAGGTACATGTGTAGTACTTCCACAGCAGTGGAAATCCAGGCTTCAGGCTGAAGACACACTCATAATTAAGTTTGTTGCAACTTTCTGTGCTTTTCTCAGCAGTTATTGTTGCCAGTGTACCCTGACGACTGAGGCTGGTAATGGTGTTAGTGGGACAAAGCACAGCTTTTCTTTTCTAACAGAGACACAGACTCTCGCATGGTAATACCTGTAATAATAAATTTTCAGTCTTTTAGATAGCTTTTCTACAGTATGATCCTCTTAAGAAAAGCCACTTTTTAAATTTTAAGTCATAGGACAGAAGCAGTAGCAGTCTTGCCAGACAGCAGGGCTTCTCTGTTTGCAGGGAGTTTTCGAAAGCCCTGGAACCTACCTTCTCTCTGGGCTGAGTGGGATACTTAAACGTTACGAAAACTGAGGTTGGAAGAGAGAGAGTGAGGTGGCTACCCCACAGCTACTGCAGCAATTCTGTGAGAGGCTGGAGGATGATGCTGGAGAGGCCCTCATGCGATTACACATTTGTATAGTTTAGACACAATCTTCTACAATAGATTGGGGAAAGTTTCCTCTTCAAGAAAATGAAATATTTGGGAATTATGCAGGATAGCTGTTGAGAGGTGGCTCATGCTGTTTAAATGTCTTCATCTAATGATGAAGGAATTCTCTAAGAAGAAAACTATCAAGGATTAGAAGATGCTGAACTACTAAGATGCTAACTGCTATTTCTAAGGACAAATACAAGTATCTAAATAAGAAATAATTTAAAAAATTCTCCCAGAAAGGAGGAGACCTATGCCAGATTAAAGAACTATTGTGAACATTTGTTACAGCCCATTTTTCTAATTTAATGCCTAGGCCTTAGGAATTTATTTTGATGTGGGCCATACTTAATCCTAATGCTAAACTCTGGCTATAATAGGTAATTGGACAATGAATCAGCTTGTATATATATATATGTATATATATATATATAAAATATATATAAATTTCAAATTAACAGTGACAGGACCCATCTGAAGATGAGACGAACCTCTTGTGAAGAAAACAGGTATAATGAAAGTCTTCAAAAGAGTTCAATGTCTTTTTTTAGTAGTACTTTAGAAAATGCCTACTTGCAAAAGTACCAGCATTATTCCTGGATACTGAATGCTCTGATAATGCATCAGATTCCATGGAAGTGATTTCTAACAGTAATTCTTTAAGAATTGTTTATCAAGTTTCTTGTCACATGAGTTTCCTTGTGACCAAAGTTTCCATGAGATAAACTTATAAATGAGCCCATCCAGCAAGAATAAAAGATTGTTCAAGACTCTAATAGGCTACAAATTGGATTGCTGAACAATCCTCTAATCTGTTGTCTCTGTTCTTCTTTCTCTATAACTAAGACTAGGGAAAAGAAGCTATGAGCTGCTGTCAGTTGTAATTATTCCTAACTCGGATAAAATGTCCTGACCTGTGAGAGGTAGGTCAAATGTCAGAGAAGGCTTATGGGAAACACTAGAATGTTGAAGGATTCTAAATAAGCTTTGCAAGTATATACCCCTTTTGTAGAAAATAGCTGTGAATTTCTAAACCAGAATAAAAAAAAATTATAGAAAAATTCATGTCATGTCTACAGTGACCCTGTTCTATACTAATCCCTTGTCAGGCATATTGATGAGTTAAGTGGTTTAATAATTATTTTGCCATCAGAGATGACACACATTGATGCTTCTTCAGCAGACACCTTTTTTATATATTTTATGTCTGGATTAGAACAGTTTAAGTCATGATGTTTAATGTTGTCTGTGTATATGCATTCATGATAAAACTTGAACCAACGTGTTTTAATTTGGATGAATTTGCTAATCATTCAGGTCTACTAAGTAATCCATTATGTGGGCAAGAAATTAATAGAATCCCAAATTTTACAAAAAAATTAATATGATTTTAAAGTACAAAAATGTAGTACTTCTCAGAACTACATTGATGCTATGTTTATAGGTTGTGATGGTGTGATGGTAGCTATAGTAATTTTTTTTTTTTGTTAGCTGGAGTAATCTGTAATTTATCTTTTGTTAATATGTTAAAGTTCAAGTCACTCACTGGAGAGGTGACTTGAACTAGCCACTTGCTTATGAAAGAAGAAGATTGGTTACTACCAACTGAGAACTGAAGCATCAAACCCCTGGTTTGGTGAATATAGCCCGAAATTTTTTGTTCATGCTGGACTAATCACTCTCACACATGATGCAACCATTTTTCACTATAACCTCCTCTGCATCTAGTACATAAATACAGCTGAAGGAATGTGCCTAGCTTGAAGTGAAGCAGGTTAAATGTGGAGAAGGGAGCATGATCAGCACTTACAAATGCTCCAGACTGGAGTAATTATCTTTTATGTATCATTAAATAGGATGTAAAGTCAGGGATATGTGTCAAGCAGTGAGAACCAGGATATTCAGTCCAATCTGTAGTACCCTTCTCCTTGCACATTAATATTATTACTCTGCTTATTTATAAAGCAGTAAATGCATATTGAATATGAAGGTGAATAGGTTGCTGGCTTGCAAGCACAGAAGAATCTTGTTGACTACAGATTGAATTACTACTCTCCCAGTTCTTATACTGCTTCTGTAGTGTAGCCAATACAAAATATCCTTTCCTTGGTCATTCTAGTGGAGAGGACACTTTGGCTGAATTCCCCATCCCTTTTTTCCACTCCCCTCTTTCTTCTGTACAGAAAGGTTGCCCCTATGGTGTGCATCCAGTCTGACAGAAGTGGCTGTTATTTCCCATCTGGAATCATTAAAGGATGTTGACTTGTTACTCGATCAATTCACCTTAGTCTGACTCCACTGAAGTTTTAAGCAAAATGTATGATATATTGAGATTCTGAGGAGAGCAGAATATATTGCAAATAAGCAATTGGTGATTACTTCCCCCAGAATATTAAAATATTAACCAGTTATCTGTTGAGTCATACCAAGATTGTTTCAATTTTTCTGCTGCTTCAAATTCAAGTCACCTGATCATTCTTCCTGCAATGCATAATAAATGGAATCACTTTAATTCTTTTAAAAAAGCATGTCAAAAAGAATCTTCAATTTTAAATGAACATAACCTATATAGACATTAGTTTATGTAAATGGTAATGCATCCCACAGTATTTTTCTCCTAGCACTAACCATCAGGACACCCATGTGTCAGGTTCTTTCTCATTATTATTTCTTCAATGGCTTTTTCTTTAATGTTTTAGCTGTTATGTTTGAGATTAAAACAGCATATTAATGCTTAAAATGCAAAAGTCAGGTTTATGTAGAAATTTTATAGGCTTTTATATTCTGTAAAGATGTTCTTTGGAAACACATAATTTGCAGGCCACGGTTAGATGTCTGTTAGAAGAGAAAAAGATGATAATGAGTTTCAGTAGAGTTAGAGGGATTTTTGTGTTGCAGTTTTGCTTTATTTTTAAGATTTTACCAATTCTAGGGGATGAATAGGCCAGCTCTGGCTCCATCTCAGTTATATGGGACATTTCCAGATGTGAGAGATTTTATAATGAATACTGGTTAGGTCAGTGGGACAGCTTTCACAAGTGATTTAATGAGATTTGAACAGTGCTGTTTTTTTTTTAAAAAGAAAAAACTGGTTTCAATATAGAAATATTGTTTTGGTAGCTATCCACCCATTAGCAGTAAATATTAACATTAGTCCAAATGGTTGATTATTTGCTGAGTTCATTCCAATATTTTCCTGCTATAGCTATTACAGTCACAGAAAGGAGCTTGTGGTTAATAAACAGAAGCTTTCATTTTAGACATCAGTCCTTTATTCATACACATCTGTATTTTCAACCTTCTAGTACTTATGCTCACAGTTCTTTTTCTCTTCAATGCATGGTAGAAATAGATTGAAGTAGCTTCACCAGACCTTGACATGCCATAAAACTAGGAAGCAGATAATACTGCATATCACAAGAAAGTATAATGTTTGATGCCTTTTTAACAATTCTCTTAGTACTACATTGACAGCAAAAAGGGCAGGGTCTGTCTCCTGCTGCTGGGTGGAATCAGTAATTCTCCATCTCTGCCCTTGATCAAAACACCTGTGTACAACTATGACTACTTACGAGAAATTACTCATTCAATAGCAGATGGCTTGCCATATTAGAGGCGATAATAGATAATGTAATTTTTGAATTTACAAACGTATATTTACACATAAATACACATTTATGCAGAAGTTTAAGCTACGATTTAGTAAAATAAACTGCTGTCCTTGGATTCCTTTCAGTTTTCCAAACTGGGCTCTTCATACTTGAAGTCACCAGTTGGGGAAAGAAATCAATACAGTTTTAAGACTGCTTCTTCTGATATATAAGGGAAAGAAGTACACTTGGGTAATTGAAATTTGATGTCAAAAATTGTGGCTTTTTAATACAGAGCTTCAATTTCTTCTTGTCTTTGCTTAACACACAGAACTCAGAGTATAAGAAACTGCAAATTTCTGTTATGTCTTTTGCATCTTCACCAGCAGTTAAGTAGGTTTCTCTGAATATCTGTATTATATTGATTTCAAATAATGATGTGAAAATGTTTAATTTCTGGTTTGTATGTGCCTTTATTATTATTTATGTGGTATGACTCAGTAAAGATAAATTTTCCTGGAAAGAGTCTGTACAGAGATGTCATCTCTTCTGCCACTGTCCATATCTCAGTGCTTGCTTATCACTCTAAAACAGATAATCTGTACATCCTTGAAATTAAAGTTTGATGTTATATGAACTACACATATATAAAAAGAAACACAACTGCTTTTTCATTGTATAATTATGAAATGGTAAAATAAACTCAGCAAAATACATTCACAAGTAAAAAAGTAATTGAAGTGCTATTTTTAATAACTGTCTTGCAAAGAGGGAGATGATGGTAAATTTGTGAAAGACTTAAATGATCAGTGTAACAACTTTTGTTTATGTAGTGTAAATATCGATTTTTGAAATATTTTTCCTGCTGGTTTGAATCCAAGTCCACTGAAAATAGAGAACTTTGAGATTAAAGTCTTATGGTAGTGTCAGTTATTGTTTTCACTATAAAACTTTTTTATCATATAAAACACTCAAATGTCTTTTCTCAGAGGAAAGAGAAAACCTCAAACCCAAAAGACATTGCAGAATGTGTAGAGGTTTAAATATCTGCAATGGATTTTAGTAGTTATTTGAAAAAAAATGGAATTATTATTTCCTTGTAAGTTGTGAAGTCACTTTTAGTCTTGACTGCTGTACTTAGCTATTTCTGATCTGTCGTTTTTCTTGGTGACAAGGAAAAATTCTAATGACCTGAAAGCTCTCCAGAGGCACAACGCAAGCCTGTTATTCATACATAATAGCTTTCATTTACTACTAAATTAGGGCCCAGACCTTTTTGCTGCAGTTCAACCTTTCTTGTCTTATTTAATGAGTAGCACCCCTTCTGAATGAAAAGAAATACTATAAACTATAAATGAAAAAAGACTATTATGTAAATATACATATAATATCTATCTAAAATAACGTGTAGTAAATACCTTAAATAATACATGATTTTGTGAAAGATATTGTAACTGATCTTATAACCAATTTCAAATTCTTTGTGTGGTTAGGAGATTTGATAGGATCAAATATGTATTAGGCAGGAGAAAAATATGTAGTCATGGTCAAGCTACTCAGTGATAGCATTCTGTTTCAGTCTAAGTTCTGAAAAACCCAGGTGAGATGACAGTTTAACTGTAACATGAAATTAAAAAAGAAAGACAATGTATAGTGAGACTTTCTTAAAATCAATATGTCAAAAATTGGTTCTCACTTTTTAAAGACCACTTGCTGCTAGGGTGATCTTATGATTGCAATTCCTGTTCCATATCTGCTGTTTTCTTCATCCTGTTCTCCCTCTGCAGGGTAAAAATCTCCCACAAGTGCACAAATTGAATAACACCTTAGCTGAAGATTATGTGTTGGCCATCAGGATGGTTAGAGAAGGACTGCTCAGAGCACACAGTAATAGCTGGCACATGTAAGGGCAGCTCTGTGCAGTTAAAACGTAGAACATGTGCTTTTGCCAACCACATGATGGCCAGGCTAAGTTAAAGAACAGAGGAGGCCAAAAAAACTCTCAAGCCCTCCCTCCCCTCCCCCTCCAAGAAACCAGGATAAAATTTTGCTGATCAGTTCCCATCCACCCTTCAAAACACATCCCAGAGCATTCCGTAGCTTGTCACAGGGTCAGTACTTGCGTGACAATATAATCTCTTTGTTTTCAGAATCTGTCATCCCCTGGCTGAAGGGTTTGACTCTGAGGGTGAGTACTGATAAGGATGTGGAAGCTGCTGCGGAATTCCATGCAGAATGAGGGGATCTGTTTTAAGCTGGAAGCAGCTGCATGGTCTCACTTACACCTGCCTGCCAAAAAAGGGATCTGGTGAGGCACCTCACCACAAAGGCTTCCTTACTCTCACATTTTCATCTAGATGGATAATCCTGATGAAAGGTGCAAGTTCTCATGGACTCCATAGCAAAAACTAAACAGAGAATGGCCTGACCAGAGTATACTGTATTCTGTATATGTATTCCTCATTATTACACAGAATTAATTGATTAAATTAAGGGAAATAGTACTTAATGAAAAAAGCACGATAAACCCCCCAAAACAACCCTGCCCAATATTTGTGTCTGACGTCCTGGTAGTCTTTGATTTATTTTTCTATTATTAAGAAAAAAACCAGATCAGAACTGTAATGATAACCATAGGTGATGTTTTTGAAAATTTTCTGCCCTGTAGTGGCTATAGTTCTGATTCTTGTACTTAAGATTATATTACTGGGTGTCACAAAGTTTCCCCTAATTTTAAATCTTTGTGTTTTTAAGCTTTCTGTTTAGATTTGCTGTTTGGTTTCGTCCAGAAAGATGAACCCAAAGGAAGGTGAAGGGAGGGAATTGATTCCTTTGCAGGCTTTAAGAAATATTAAAAACATCTTTAATGAGTGAATTTTTTTCCCAAAATTTTATATTTTAGCTGTAATACTAAAATTGCTGATCATTGTAAGCTAATATTGGAATGGGAAAAATTCCACTGTGTGATATGCTTTTGTGTTCCCCCACTGAAGTTTTGCAATTTGACATATGCGTATACAAAAATCAAAAATTTTGTGCTTTATAGTATTTTGATTGCTATTCTGTGTAAGTTGTGTGCTTTAATTAAATCAGCTACAAGCTGAATTACTTAGTCTCCTGACTTATTTTGAAATGTCACAAGTCAGTTAAAATTTCTAGCTATTTATTTCAAGAAAATACGAAGAATAGTGAAGGGATTTTCTCTTATGGATAATATTCTTTTACAAAGGTTGGCAGTTCTTAAAGGACCAGGAGCCAGGGCTTCCGGTTTTTTTGAAAATTCTAATATCTCTTTATACTTTAAAATCTAAATGAATAAAACTTCATAGCTTGCACCTAAAAACAAAGGTGACATACTTCCATTACAGTGAGAGGAGAAAACTACCATTTCTTAGAGAGACAGAGAGAGATTAATTCTTTTGGGCTTCATGGTACTACTATGGTTAGTTATATTAATTAAGGTCGTGACTAGAAATTCCTGAGAATCAGACCCTTGTATATTAGTTTGTGTAAGCACAGAGTTGCCCCAAGAGGGCCTACAATTTGGCAGGACAGATTTTTAGTGAAAGAAATTGTCAGAAGCCACATGCAGGGCTGACCATTCTGAGAGAAGCAAACATTCTGGTAATTTTTTTTCTTTTTTTTTTCCTTTTTATTCTTAGAACATTATGAGTTAAAATTGTGGCATGATGTCTGGGGTATACTATTCTATAAAATCCAGATCAAGGTATGCAGATTAAGGTCATGTGAAAAGTTCTGGTATAAAGCCTCAAAAAACTCAAAATAAAACTGTTAGTTAAGCCTGGTCCTCAGTTTTAGTATCTTCTGGAGTATTTCACTCTGCAGTATTAACAAAGTTGTTCGAATTAATGTATTTTCATGTAATCAATACATAAATCATTGCTTTTATTGGATACAATTCCAATCTTCATTCCAGGAGGAGTTTAGGGCGTGGTAAAACTCTGTGTAACATGAACACCCATCTTGCTTTAGTATTAAAAATATGAGGTTGATGAAACTTAAATTTTGCAGATTCTTTTTTCATAAGCTTCATTTTTTTGGGGGTTTTACTTACAGCCTGTTATTCCCAAAACCTCCTAATGGCCACACAGTCAATTTTGTCAGTCTTGCATCTGGATGGAACAATTAGCATTAGGTTAGGGAAATTTCAAGAGGAAAGTAAAACTTGAAAAATGTGGAAGATCAGCCAGAGTTAGTATGATCTCTGTAAGATGAGAAAGAGTGCAATAACAGGAACAACCCAGGCTGTAACTGGCATACAAGTCTGTTCTCTTCACAAAGGTCCATTGGATAGGTCCTGCCCTTCATTCACTCTGGACTAGTGATGGGCAGTGTGATGTTTGTACAACAATTGAGCAGTTTAATCTGACCTCTGCTATGTAGAACAAAACCTCCAAATACAGGGGGTTTTGTGTATTTTGATTGGTATTTGGAAGGACAGAGGCAGGGAGGAGATTAAAAACAAGGAAAGATAAGGAGAGAAAGAAGAGTATTGATTGTCCAACATTTTTTCTTCTACAGATGCAAAATGTGCTGATAAAATGGATTTTATTCTGGTAAATATTCCTGCAAAAAGGGTGATAATAAGTACTCATATAAATGCTTTTCTATTGGCATAAAAGTATCTTTCCAAGGGGAAACAGAGAAGGAACAGCAGAGGAGAGAGCAAGCAGACAACAGTCCACTAAAGAGAGGGAAGCAAAGGAGTGAGGAAGAGGAGAATGAAAGGGAAGTGAGTTTGACAAGAGTTTGTAAGAGTTGGGAAGCTCTGTTCTGTGTTCTGTCATCAAAAACTTGGGAGTGGAGATTACCTAGAGTAGGAAGGAAAAATAAAACCTGTTATAAGCAGGTCACACAAGTGTGCCTCACACTTAAGAGACAGTGATGGCACAAAGACATGTTCATACCTCCTCCCTCCCACTTCCATAAAGGACACTGTTTGTGTAAGAAAATTTTGAAACCTATAATTTCTCCTGCAGTTGAGCATTGGGAATCCTGGTAACAGCTAGTGTTGGTATTGCACAGAAGATACAATATGAAGATCTGTATCTTTTAAGCACACAGCCTTGGGGAAAATTGTTTCTGGTTCCTTGTAGAAGACCCTCTTTTTTAAAAAAGAGGCAGGAAGAACTTGTCTTCTGTGCTTCCCTCCCTTCCCCTAGAAAGATCCCATAACACCCCTCACCTCCTATTCTTGCAGACCTGTTCTGCCATTTCCTTCCCAGTTTCTGTCCTGATGCTAAATCTCAGACTAGTCCTGCTCCCTGGCTGGTCCTTTCTAAAATCATTGTCTACAAGCCCCTTTATTCAGTGTTCATTTTGTTTACACTATCACAGTTACTCCTCTTTTTGTCTCTGATCCCTCCTCAGCCCCATTCACTTTCCAGTACTTTACTTTCTCCCACTACTCCCAATCCTGGTTATGTCTCCCATACCCTGGCCCTGTTTTGGAGCTTACTGATAGTGCTTTCCCTTCACCCCTCTGGTTTCCAGACTCTCTCTTTCGTAGCCAGCTTTATTTTTCTAATTCTCTCCATGCAACTTCATGTCTGATTGGTTCCTTTCCATATTTCCAGTCAGAACAAATCTTGCTCGCACTCATGTTCTGAGATCTCCTTATGAATAAGGAGCTCATTTTTGTATGACTTAAAGGGAAGGAACTGTCTGTTTGTGACATCTAAGACTACAATAGGGTTCACACCTGTTTGTACCCTTCAAGTATTATTAGTCCACAAATTAAACTTTATAATAACAACAGTTACAGGCTAGCTAAATGTACAAATAACAGTCACATGGAGTGCAAAAGGTTTTCCTGGAAATTGTTGTACAGCTGTAAGATCTCATTTGAATACTTCTTGGGCAGTGCAGAATGCCTATAAATTGCATGAAAATGGCAATATTTTTCTCCACTTAATTTGAATTTGGGGTCTCTTGAATTTAAATTGTCCTTACATGGAGAAGATATGCATTAATATATATGTAATTACTTTGAATAAAATATCTTCTAGGGTTTCTACTTGTAATGGAATAGAAATCTTGACTTGATAGTAGAAAAATAGCATTCTTAATGATGTTAATAGTTTCTTGATAATACTAATTGCATTCAATCGCAGATAACTCTCAATTACTTTTTTATTAATATGCAAAATAATCTATTCTAAAAGTCAGTTTATTAATATATTTTATAAGTGTGTTGACAACAAACTATAACATGCAGTTAGTGAATATACTATTACGTGTGCTTCATTTCATTTGTAAGTCAGATGACCTTAATGGAACAACCACGTTCTTTATGTATAGTGACCCAACTCTTTGGAGAATCATGATCTAGTTAATTCACTAATTATAACAGCAGATACTCTATTTATAATATTAGAAGACAAAAATAGTTATTAGCCTTTCATTTCCCCACAGAGATTGTAGATACCCCACCCCTGGAAGTGTTCAAGGCCAAGCTGGATGGTGCCCCGAGCAACCTGATCTAATAGTTACAAGTGGGAGGAAGCCCTACCAATGGAGTGGGGTTGGAACTAGATGATCTTTAGGGTCCCTTCCAAGCAAAACTTTCCATGATTCTATAATTCCATAATAAGAGCTATGGTATGTTTAAAATACATCTGTTCTTAAATAGTGGTTTATTGTTACGGTAATGTGCATTCCATTTTTTTTTTTTGGTTCATATCATCATGCTTTATTGCCAGTAAGACAAGAAGTTAAATAGATATTACTGTCTCATGAGATCTCTGCCTTCTAGTCAACAGCTTATTTAAAGATTGCAAAAGCAGTCCTTAACTACAGTTTTTCTGTATTTTTGTTTTTGATAAAGTCAAAACCAGAAAACAGGGTAGTTACTGAAAATTGAAGACAAACACACCAGAGAACTGGCATCTCTTGAAACACAAAATACTCAGTGCAAATGGAAGAAAAGTAAGTTTCAAGTTATTTTCTTGTCTATCAGACCATTTTGTTTGTTGTTGGTTTGGATATTTATCATGAAAAGTACTAATACCTTGGCATCTGCTAGTTCTACAGCTGTTCCTAGCTTTCTCTTTCGCAGGACAGGTATGATGCTGAATGCTGTCAGGATGTTGATAAGACGTGCCAAGGGGCAGATGCAGCTATGGAGGCCATGCAGCACCTCCTAGAAGCTGTCACACTGCATTATTGTCTTTTGCCACATTTTGGGACAAATAAATAAGTTAACAAGTTGGAACTTTGGATAGAAAGAAAAGATTCCCTGCACTGTTTTCTAAGTACCACTTCCTCATGGTAAGCTCAGCAGCTATACAATAGTCTAGAGATCTTAAGGCAAATTATTTTTTCTTAGGAACTAAGATTGAAAACGAAAGAGAAGGGAATTCTCTAAGTGAGAACTATAGTTCCATTATTCACATGTTTATTTTGGGTTTGTTAGGTTTTTGTTGCTGATTTGTACAGAGAAGGTTAGATGTTTTATCAAGTCTGTACTATCCTGATACTTCCTGAAATCCAGCAGAATTTTTGCACTTACATGTTCACAAACCCATGTCAGGAAGTATCAGGTTTCTTTCCAGTTTCTAAAAATTTTGGTACTTAAATAATTTTCTAATTCCATAAGGTAAAGAAAGGTGGCTACCATATGAAATATAAATTGCAACTAATTAGTAATGTACATAATTAAAGCTGTAGCTTTGTCCACTTCAAGTTGTTAGTTATTATCTTGGGGAAACTCAATTTAATTTTGTAAAGACAATGCAAGAATTGTAGTTTCACTGGTTTTCTTCACTGGTTTACTTTTAAGCAATATTAATTATGGTTTATGATTAAAATCTTTGGCAGAGGGAGCACTGAATACCGAGCAGAATTATCCCAGTGCAGGAGCACTGTTTGGCTCTCTTTGCAAGGTAAAACTTGTTTCCCCAACAGAGGAACTATAAAAAAAATATATAAATTAGTGTTACTTGGGCAATTCAAGTCTGAGCTCCCTAGTGATGTAAGGATCACAGGTGTGAAGTTTTGTTCTTCCCTCATGCACAGATACAGGGTGATTTTTCAAATAGTGAAATAATAATTGATCAGAGATGCTCTCTGATCCTTTGCTTCATAAAGTCTTGTAAATAATCAAATATTTTTTTTAAGAAAAGTTCAAGCAGCTTTTTTAAACCTGATGCCAAAAACAAATTTTGCTTTTAGAGATAATCCCCAGTGGAATGACTTGCAGCTGAATAATGTTTTGTCTTTTTATTGACAGGTCTTAGCTTCTTTATGTCTTTCTGTTTGCTCACATCAACCTTGTTATTTTTTACTTTACAAGAAAGCAAACAGCCTGCAAATCTTTTCTGCAGACAAGTCAATACATTTTTATACTTTCTGGTGTTTTGTTTTCAGGGAAGTTCACATGGAGAGGTTGGGCATGAAGCCAGATGTCCTGGAGATAATTCCTAGAGCTTCAGCAAACTGTGCACTTACTATCAACTGCTTTGAACAAATACTTCCAAATGGCAAGCTCACTGATGCTTGTCTGTTGACCTGAGTTCAAGAGAGAGGAGACTCATGATCTGTTGTTGCCTTGGAACACTGATCCATGCTCTGATTGGACAACGGAAGAAATTTTGAGGAAGGTGAGAGTGGGGGAGGATCCTGGTATTTTGAAAGTCTGACTGTAGAATATATTTATCAGGGATGAGCAATTTGAGTGATACAGTGATATGCTGTAATGAAAATTTTTAAAAGTCAACAGTGATTAATTTTAAATATTGAAATAACTTAGCTTCCTATTTCAAAAATTTATGTATCAGTATGAATCACCTTAGAATCCCACTGCATTGATGAGGTGAACAAAAACCTTATTCTGAAAATACTTCTGCCTAAATCTCTGCTGCCATATTATGGATCGAGCCAGACATTTCAGCCAGCAGGGGGAACTGCAGAAACAGCCAAAGCAAGAATTGTTGTGCTGAAAGGGCTAGGAATCAAATTGCCCCTGTATGTCTCTTTGAAGCCATTTTCATCCAGATATCTGCATAAAGTCACCCTCATAAGGGTTCTCATAAAATGTTTCCTTCTATCAACATCACCTGACAGAAAAAGGACATTGGGAACATATTGGAAGCAGCTACATATCAAACTGTGAGCTGTTGCAAGAAAGTTCCAGTTTTCATGCTTTCATGGATGATTAAAGCTAGATCTTATCTCTTTAGCTCACTTGTGATAATGACATAAGATGGGGTGTCATAAACTCTCCAAAAGTTAAGATATATCACAACCACTCATTTCCCATCATTCACCAGCTAAGTTACACCATAAAATTAAAGCTGTGCTCTGTTCATAATAGTTAAGTCTTTTCATTCATTATCTTATTTCCCAGATGTTTACAAAGTGGTTTGATTCAGAAATTTTCAAGCCGCGGTTCTCTAATGCAGGATGAATTTTCTCATACCCTGTGAATTTGAACTTTACTTAATAAACTTTCCTTTTTTTTTGGCCTCTACACTGTTGGTTACTTAAAATTAATTTTGCTAAGTACGTAATTGCAACCATCTTCTTGGGTGTTTTTTTAATCTCCATGGTGTTTTAGCCAAAGCATTAAAATACAAGATGTTTTTAAGGTCAAGGTCAATTACTTAGGAATCACAGCAGCAGCAAAGTTTGATACAAATACTCAGTAGGAATTACCAGGGGAAGTTCCTAGGGACTGGGAGAGCTAAGTATTATCTCAGGCTTGAAGAAGAAGGATTTGGAGAGCTTCAGGCTTCTCAGATTTAACTTTGATCCTTGGGAAGGTGGTGGAGTTAATAACAATGAAAACTTTCCAAACCATGAAGGACAGGATAACGGCTGAGAATAGTCAGCAGGGGTTTAGGAAGGAGAAGTCATGCCTGATGGCCTGATAATCTTCCATGACAAAATCATCAGTTCACTGGAAATGGGAGAAACACAGGATATCATTTAACTTGACATCAACCAGACTTTGTACACTGTCCTCCATAACATCCTCACAGACAAACTCATGAAGTATAGACTTGGTAAGAGGACAGCAAGGCAGGCTGAAAACTGTCTGAACTGCTGGCTTAAAGGATTGTGATTGGTGATACAAAGACCAGCTGGATGCTGGTCACTAGAGATAGAGCCCAGGGTTTGGTACTGGGCCATAATTGTTTGAAATCAGGAAGCAAGCGAGCTGTGCACGGTTCGGAGTGTTTCAGTGGGAACACTAAATTGGGGAATACAATTCCTAAACCATGGCAGTATTCAAAATGAAATTTTATTTCTAAGACATCCTTTAAAATGAAGGATGGAATGAAATAGATTTCAGTGTGACAGTTCCTGACAAAAACTCACTATTTTGCAAATAACAGAAACATAACTTTTGGGTTACTAATCTCTCTATTTTTGTGTATATATGAACATTGAGAAATGCCAAATCTTTGGAACTTCTGCTTTTTCCGCACTCTCTGGCAATGGGATGATAAAGAAGTTATGTCAAAACAGGAATTATTTCATTCTAACATGTTTAAAGGGAAGTGCAGAATACTACGGCATTAGTACTCAAAAATGTCATCATGCATAAATAGCATAGGGAAAGTGATAGCATGACTTCAGAAGTGGTGCCAGCAATTGGATTCAGTTATTTGCTTCCTTCAAAGGAGTCTGGAGACCGGGAGAGAATCAGCTGTGATCCCTGCTGCCCCCTGTGTAGTGGGAGACCCCATGATGAAGCCTTTGCAGTCCTGGACTTGAACTTGAAGGGATGTCAGGATACCTATTGATGTTGCCACGAGCCTGTCTTGCACAGGTGGGTACCAGAGACTGAAATGTCTCCTTGTATGCATGGGCAGCTACTGCTTGGGTTGCTGCTAGGACTACACAAATGTCCAGAATCTTGTTTAAATGACTGTGGAGCATATTTGTCATCTGAAGAGTGCATTTCCTTTTCTCCTGAATTAAGCAATTGTTGTGGGTTGACCCTGAGTTGATGGACAGTTTTTTGGACTAATGACGCTTCTCGCAATTTACCTATTTAAACCACGTGGAAAGGCGGGACTTTCTCTTTTGTTCCGGCCAGCCTGCGGGAAGGTGGTGGGGGCCTCCGGGCCCCACCGGGCCCCGTCAGGCCGGGCCGGGGCCCCTGGCTCTTTCTCTCTCCCCTTTTCTCAACGCCGCAGCACGAACTCTGGGTCACTGGCAGAGAAAAACTATCCCAGAGCTGCAGGCAGCTGGAGCCAGCTATGAACTGCTTTACAGCTGAACTCATCCGGCGCAGCTTCCCGGCACCGGCGGGTCCCTCTCCCTTCCCAGGGCGGTGCCAGCGAGAGCCAGCAAACCTTCCTGTCTGCCNGTAAGCTGAGTGAAAAGAAAAGTGCTGGAGGAGGGGGGAGATTTGTTTTAACTTTCTTGGTTTTTTTTTTCTTTCTCTTTTAATTCTGTTAGTAATGAAACCGTGTCTTTGTATCACAGATGTTTAAAGTTTGTGCCTGCTTTGTTTTTGTTTCTTTTAATTTTTATCTCACACAAAAAATCAGTAAGTAATCCATATTCCAAACCAAAACCACTACACTTTTTGGTGTTTCTGCCTGGTTTGCAAATTCAACCCGCTACAGCAATGTTGTATGCCGGTTGAAGAGACCAATGTACATGTCTGCAAACCTCTGCTTATTGGCAGAAATCAAATTCCACGACGACTTTGAAAGAAATATAGGCTATAGTTATGGAGTATGTTTATGGTACATATATTGCTGGACTAATTATACATCCATTTGCTTTTATTGCATATAATGATACACTATGCACTATGAATTCAGAAAGCTACACAGCTTGGATCCCTTTGTGCTGCTTAGAACACCATGAGTAGTTTGGTTCCTGGTCTTACCTTACAATCCTACTGGGCAACGAAATTATGCTACAGGGCAACACTAAGGCAATGGTAAGAGGGGTCCCAGTCTTCGTATTCCTGTCTGCATAGACAGTTTTGAGTGTACAGGTTACCACGTGAACATCTGTGATTTGCCCAGAAGATCTTTGGAGATCTACCTTTGTAGATTTTACCTGTCTTCAAAGTTTATTTATAGGATACATCCTTGTCCGATTGTGTGTTTACCTGTAAGGAAGAAAACCTGTAAGGAAGATTCTGTGCTCAACTCATAACCCAGACATGATAACACTAGAAATTCTGGAGACAATATTCTCCAACAGAAGATTATGAAATATATGTCAGATGCAAGAATCATTATTCACAGTAAGTATACTAAAATATCTGAGCCATTGTATGTTCTGTTCTCAAACAAATCTGTCAGTCAAGATATTACTGCTCAGCTTCATTTTTCCACTGTGACGTGTAAAAAACTCAAGAGGCCTCTGTTTATGATGCAAACCTAAAATATTCTGAAAATACTCAGTCATTGTAGAACATGGCCCAGTGTTGCTAGTTCAAAGCCAAACATTTTATGTTACTGAATGACCCTTGTCACCTGGGCAGTCAGTCCAAAGCTTGGTAATTCCCAGGTTCCCTCATCTGAGACCCAATCTAGCTAGCAATAAGTTGAGCAATTTCAGACACGTCCTGTGAAGGGTGTGCACCTCTGGGCAATTCCAGTTCTCTCACGGTTTGCTGTGGTGTGGTGGTTCCCAGAGCACTGTGGCACCTCCCTAGAGCAGTTGGGCTGGGCTGGTAAATGCTGCAGTTGTTAAATTGGCATCCTTGGAGGGCTGCAGCTCTTTCAGCAGGACCCTGCTGCTCAGAAGCAGTGAGGAAGCTACTGAAAATGGCACTTGGGTGTACACCTGTACTTTAGCAAATGGTATGGGCTATATAGCATGGATTATATAGCACAGAAGTAGATCTCCTCACTTGAAACCAGTCCTAAGCCTGTTCCCAAACTGCTTTGGTCAAGTACCCTGGAGAGTCTTCTGTCCTGATGCCCTGAGGTCACTCTCTTGCACAGTAAATTTTTTGATACCCCTATCTCATTGTTCATTGGGAATGAACTTTGTATTGATTGTGGCAAACAGCCAAAGCTCGCTGAGGTGATGGACACTTGGTGAGAATGAAGAATAGTGTTGAGAATTATGCAGATGTTAGTGGGGAGAAATACAGGGGAGAAAATGGATGGGGGTTAGCATTTTTTACTTAGATAAAACCACTCCTGTAGGTGTTCAGCCTCTATGAGTAGGTGACTACTTTCATATGTATCAGAGAGCAGAGCTCTGACACTGATGGGTCTGATCTTTACAGCTGATGGGAGAGGGCAAAGAGGACTGAGCAGAGCATCCACTGGGATATGGAAGCAGGTTGCAGTCAAGGTGATGGGAAAGTAAGCTTGTGGCAGTGGGCAGAGTCCCTGGTGCAAATGGCTGATGTTGCCCTTGACTCACGTGTGATATGTAGAATTGATTGTTACATCCTGTTTTTGGGTTATGGCAGTGGAGACCCATTCTGGGAGTGCCAGCTGTCCCTGTAAGCCAAAGGGTGGGTGGGAGGTGGATGCTGTGTGTGTTGATAATTGGCCTGAGTGGCTGTTGCACCAGCATGGTAGCTCATCACTGTGCCTGTCAGGGAAAGCCTGACTCTTCCAAAGGAGGAGTCACCCTGGGGATTCCTCTAAGGTGTGAACACACAGGGAGTGAGGCCTTGTGTTATTATTGCTTCAGAAGGAAGAGCCCTGACTTTTTATTGCTTTGGTCATAGTTTCATCAAAACCCAATGCAATGATTTAGGGGTTCAGTAGTATGTGGATCTAGATAGGAAAATGTTGATTGAGTTAAAGGTGAAATCAGGCCTTAAACTCAGATTTGGTACAAAACTTGCTACCTGCTCTTTTTTTTTTTTTTT
>VZRS01000666.1:174708-214708 GCA_013398055.1 Ifrita kowaldi | reverse complement strand
GGAAACCTGGGTTTATAATGGAAACTGCAAGTGACCTCTGGTTGCAATGGAGCCTGGACAATAACAATTTACAGAGCAGCTGAAAGTCATTCATAACCAACTGAATAAACTGACTCTAGAGTAGGAGAAGCAACAGTGTCGGTGAGAACGCGGTTCAAAGACTAACGTAGCAACTGGCGAGATTTTCATAGGGCAAAAAATTAAAGCCTTGCCAGTTTTCTAAATGGCTTTTTCGGGCATGTTGCCATCTCCTGCCACTCCCCCCTTCCCTCCCTTTGAGGATATCAAAATACAGGCAGCTTGTTCTTTCTAAGGCTGAATTCCACAAACTACAGTTTCAATCTTAACAAAGTAATCACTGTGATGGTACGAGGGCCTCACCTACAGAGCCCGGCTGGTCTAGGGACTGGCATCAAGTTTCTCTTTCACAATTATTATATCCTTTGTCATGCTGTGCATTCTCTGTACACACTCTTTGAAAAACAAAACAAAAGGCCATCCATAAATAAAAAGTGATCACTTGTGTTCAAACCCTCCCTGTCAAGTCCTAAACAGGAGACACCATGGGTAAGGAGAAAAAGGCGTGTAACAGGAAACTTAAAATGCAATGTGGCTTATTGTCCCTACAGAAACAACTCAGGACAAAGTTTGCCAAAGTACTTCAGAGGTTTAGGAAATAATCCTATTTTCAAAGGTCAGTTAAGAAATAATGGGTCTGTCCATCCACTTGCAATGAAACATATGCCTTGGAGGTCAACGGGAATACACACAGAAAGTGGAGTTACAAAGCTCTGTGAGTTTCTAAGGGATCTGGGTGTAGTTTGTTCCTTTTTTCCAAGGCTTGGCTTAGTGCTACAGAAGACCATTTCTAACTCTCATTTCTTTTAAATGCTGCAGTAATGGGTGCACACCCATAGTCTCTCCAGCTGTGTCCATATTCTCTCCAACTAAATCTCACCTTCAAAGCCTCCTTCCCAAGAAGCATTACAGATTTCTGCCTTCTGTTTGCATCTCTCCAAGTCTTTCTGAACCCTACCAGCAAGTGGAGCCCTCAGCTGTGAGCTAAGCAGGCAAGGTAGTCCCTGTCCTTCAACAATTTCAAGCTCTTCTGTGCAGTATCAAGACTGGTACCTGCAAGTTTCACAGACACCTCAGCTAAGGAAATTTAGCTACTAATGCCCAGACTCAGAGTTTTATGAGTAATTAATTGTTGGCACACACAAGCCACCAGCTGGAACATAGTTAGCAAAATGTAGGCCTCAGATAGGGCAGAAAGGGGATTGGGGTTTGAGGAACTCCTTGGTGCCCGAGGTGTTGCAGTCTGGGAGGTCCTGTCTGCAGGAGGCTGAGCACAGAATCCTTTGAGCACTTGGTGGGAGCACTGAAACTCATGGTTCAATTTGTGCCCCCTGCAGAAAGGAAATGGGGTGGGATTGTGGAAGTACAAATGAGGGCCAAAGGTAAGGATTGTGTGTGAAAGTCACTTTTAGAAAATGTCCTGCAAGGGGGCGGTCATGGCACCGTCTTTAGGGATATAATGCCACCTACTGAGTAGCCACTAGTGCAGCCTGGAGCTCCCAAGCTTTTCCCGGGAGATCCGTAGTTATGTACTGATCCAAGCTTGACCCTACTTAACATATGAGAAGATCAGAGCCCTAGCAACTGGGATGGCTCTAGGCTATTTGCCAATAATTATCTGTATTTATTGATGAATTTATAAAATTTACCAATTT
Source organism: Ifrita kowaldi (assembly GCA_013398055.1). NCBI lineage: Eukaryota > Metazoa > Chordata > Aves > Passeriformes > Cinclosomatidae > Ifrita > Ifrita kowaldi. The sequence continues at coordinate 212,975 of VZRS01000666.1, read as the reverse complement.
TGTGGGCACCTGGTACCCTAGTAGAGAAAGAGCTACACCTAATTTTCCTTATATTGTAGGGGGAGCTCTGTGACAACTGCTTTGAGACGTATCCCGACCACCACCATTCATGATTTCTCCCATGGACTCAGACACTCCTTGAGGATTCAACAAGACTCCCTGGTAGGAGAATATGAGGAGTAGCAGAATAAAGAGATGAGAATTAGAAAATCCTAAGATAACAGTTAAGAACAATTCTTGTATAAAAATCCAAGATTGACATATCCCCTAGTAAAAGCATGCTGTGACATACTTCTGAAGTAAGAACACATACTCTTAGTGCAACCATGGAACAAGGGCTCATTCAGTTATGAAACATCCCATTTCTTCAGTTTTAGGCCTTATATAAGCTAGCACCTTCAAACCCCAGAAATAATACAAAACCACATGTTGTTTCTTTCCTCCCCGTGGTGTGCTTACCTAAGTATGCAAGTCATATGCAAGTCATTCACAAAGAAAGATCAATTCAGTACTTCAAAATCCTCATGAGAGAGAGGGATTCATCTCATCTCAGAAGGAGAAAGCTAAACCACCGACACTGCCGCTTTCAACAGGGCCTATCCACTTCAGGCAGCTAACATTTCTCAACTCCTGAGGTTTTTTTTAAACTTTTGGTATCTTTTGGTTCTTTATTTGCTGAAAGCACTGTTCCTATTCATTTCAGGTGGGAGTATTTGGCACCTTTGCCGACCTGACCCCAGGTGCCTTGCATCAGGAATTCACAAACAAAGAGCACACAGTTAGTAACTGTACAAAGGAATAAAAGAGATAGAATCCTATTTATTTTTCAGCTATAAAAACTGGATACTTTGAACAGAAAACTATCCTTGTTTTTCTGTTGTGATACCTTGTGTTAATCGATTTACTTCTCTTGTAAAGTATAAGATATAGATCCTATAGATGTTAGCCTTCTCCACCATATAGTCTAAGTTTTTTCCCCAAGGTAGTTTCTCTCAAGCAGTGAATTAGACAGGTGATTGTGTTATTAAAAGCTAAAAGCAGTATAATGATTTTTATTCATAAGGGAAGAAAATTTAGGTTGTATGTAAATACAATAACACTGGTATTTCCTGTGTGGAATACCAGTACACTTGGCTTTTCATCACAAATATTTATAATGTAGCTCCTTTATTGGGAAAAAAAAATGGGATAAAATAAAAAAGTCCAAAATAGTGAATCGCGTGGAGTTTAAGATTGTTTAAAGCAGTTTTGAATCTTCAGACTGTAGACCAGAACAGCATTAATGCCTGTGGCAGTGACACAGCCAGCAGTGTGATGCCCACTCCTAAATTTTGTCTGTACCATTGTCTTCCTTATATTTTCCTTACGTAGTACTTTTGTGCTCCTTTTTGACTGCTGTCTTCATCTGCCTCAGCTCACCTAGCTGTCTCTTGGTGCTTTGCTATTTCACTTTCATGTCCCACAGCTCCTCTCTCTCTTTTATTTCATTTTCTCCCCCTGAAAGGCTGAGCTAAGGGGCACAGCAGAGCTTTGAAGCCCCATCCCGAAGAGCTTCTGGTATGCCTAGGTGGGGATAGGTGAGAAACACGGAGAGTTTGCTCTCAGGCCATGGGCATGGCCACAGGGCAGCCCAGGCAGACAGGAGGAAGAAGAACAGGGAAAGGATTAGAGCGTTTAAGTGGCAGCTGAATCTTGGGAAAATATAAAAGTTAATCTCTGAAGTCTCTACTGATGCATATGAACCAGAATCCCTGGGAGGCTCTTAACTTTGCCAAATTTGGGCAGCTTTTCAGAGGGATATAAGAACTCATATCCCTAGCGTGAGGGTATTTTTTTATGTGACCTTTTACATCCCACTCAAAAGAAGGAAACAGTGGAGATTCACAGTCAGGATATATATTTTTTTTTAACAATGAACAAAACAACATGTTTTTCTCCTAGTTCTTTGTTCTCAGAAATAGCTAAGCAGTTTTAACTGAAACTCAGAAAACAAAAGGGGAGGAAGGGAAGCCTGAGGCAGACTTTTGCTGTAGAAAATTTCAGTGCAGATTCTGAGAGTCTGGCAAAACTAGAAACAACTGAAAATAGAAGTTTAAAATAGAATGCATTAGGTACCTTTAAATTATAGACACACAGAAACTGGTGTACAGAGCAGTGGCTGTTTCATTGTGTCCAGCCCTGAGTTGGTGTTCTCAGATAAATGAGAGATCTGCTGCATTCATAGCTTTTTTTCTCTTTGAAAGTGAGTCTGCTAACTAAGGCACTTAGATATTAATTTACGTGTCAACTTTAGTCATGATTTATAAAAAACACAATAAAATTGGGGCCATACACATTTAGGTAATGACCCAAGATGGGCAGCTGTCTTTCTGCTGAACCTTCACCTCCACCACTTTTAGGAACAGTGTAGATATCTGCGAGACCTCTGCTCTGCTGCTGTCCACACCTCTGAGCAACATGAGAGGGTTTTGTGCTTTGTGCTTACCCTCAATGTCCGTTTTCTTCAGGGCACAGACTGCGGAGCATGCCCCTGACACCGAATTTCAGAAGGGTTGTCTCCATTCAGACTTCTGAAGGGGTACGTCTCTGGCTCCCACGGCACCACATATCAGAAAAACCTTTGGAGACTGGGGAGTTCACTGCCAGCTGCATGTGAAGTTTGTGAAGCTACTCTGGAATTTTAAATGCTTTTTGCTCGGGAACAAATGGGACGGTGAAACCGTGGAGTAATAATCAGAATAAGGTCACCGTATAAAGATCTGCGTGGAATGTGAAATTTTAAGGAGAGCCTGTACGTGTTTGTTTGAACAAGAGCTTCAGAGTAAGAGGTGGACAAAGTGTGGATTAAGACCTACGTAAGGAAAAGGCTGTAATTCTAATATTAATTAGTTTCTGCATAATTAAATATTCCTCATTTTGAACAGTGGCTGTGAGCTCCCTCTGTCCTTGGCAAAGTTTGAAGTCTAATTTTATGGCTTTGACTCTTCTCTGGTACACTGCAAGTACAAGTATGTATTAAGCAGATTTCTTTTTTTTTTTACTTTTCTCAATGTAAATAGTGCTCTGAAAGTGAGTCACTTTGCTTATTGCAAGATGTTGGATGATGATTAGAGAAACAATGCTTTTCATGACTAAAATATATAAGAGCAAAGAGTTGAAAACACTAGGAAACGTCCACCTTTCTTAGACTTTGATGTTTGGCATCTTGGCATACTGATACCTGTTTTATGGCTGTAGGTTATAAACAAAATTGGATTATTTCCAGAAGTTTATGAAAGCTGATGTATTTTCAATTGCCTAGACTTTGGTAGGCAACCTTAGATTATGTTCTGCCTACAAAAGGGGGATTTTGGTTTAGTCAACCATGCCCCACCTCAGCACAAAATATGTGTAGCCATGCTAATTTGATGAACCTGAGGTAGACTGACTGGTAATCTGGGCTTTGCACACGCTTTTATTTGCTGTCATACACAAATCCGTTTGCATGAGTGGCACAAAGCCCAGTGACACCCAACTCTTTCTCCCTATTTCATGTGACCTTGGTGAGTGCTTGAGATGAGTGTGTGGAGGGCAACAAAATAGTGAAGGTTCAGCCCAGGCAAGAGTGACAGCGGTGAGAGTAAACTGGGAGAAAGAAACAGGCAGGTTCTCAACGCTGGAGTTGTGTTGAGAAACAGCCCAGAATCAGTGGGCCCAGGTTGTGGACTAGGACTTGTTTTAGTCTGGACCTCACAAAATGCCTTTGAGAGATCATTAAAATATGCTTCTCATATGGTGGGGATTTGAACATTGTACCAATTCCCTTGGACCCTAAGAACACTGAAAAAATCTGACCCAGTGCCCATCTCAAGCCAGAAGATATTCTTCAGTCTCTCATGGCTAAAAGATGGCAGCTGTCTAAGCCTCATGTGCTCCTTTTCCACTTTGATGCTTGGGTGTTTGCCAAATGTGTGTGACCTACACCTTGAAATGATTCAGACACTGACTCTGGTGCAGACCGTGACTATCTGGCTGTAGGATGTCACTCCTCTGCTCTTTGCTGCTCCAAGCTGAGTGAAAGTTGTTGGAAGTGATCTCAGCTGGTCCTTTTAACAGGCTGTTTTTTAGGTATCTGTGTATTACCATACATATCATCTGCAGAGATGCATAAATGATCGAGCTTTTCGTTTAATAGAAAGGAAATGGTGATAGGGGGTTTCCATGAAGATTCTTTGATTTCGGAATTTATTCTCCCTGAGGTCCAAAATAGCCCAAATTTAACTTTCAGAACATGCTGCACAGCTATTTTTTGCTGAGCTTTTGCTGAGGGTTGAAGAGCATGAGGCAAGCTGGGAATTTTTTTGTGATTCTGAGCTGATTTGATTTATGTGGGCAGGGAGTTATTTGGACTGAGCAAGTAATTTTGTTTGTTATGAATATTTTTAATTAGTTATAAGGCCTCAAAACTTTGGATAAAGACATTTTGTTTATACTTGAGAGAAAAATGAATGAAGGAGATTACATATTTAAGTCTTTTTTGTAATGATTTACTCTTCCTTGTAATTGTGTGTAGAGAACAGATTATCTTTTATTTTATGATTCAGTTTTCCTTGAAGTGCTTCTTCCCCTTTGCTGCCACATCAGAGAGAATCTGTTGAATTTAATTGGGCTCTCCTTAGGCTCATGATCCTGCTTGCCAGATCAGTTTTATGAAATTCCCTTCCTTTTTGGGAAAACTGAAATCATTTGTGGTTTTGGCTAAAGTCATTCTGATCAGCCTCTCCAAATTCTGAGGGCTACTCCTTGACACAGCAGCCTTGTAATGCTTAAGAGACCCAGCCCTTGGCAGGGAAGTGGGAAAGATGGATGCTTATATCCTGAGAGACATGTTACACTGTGTGGAATTCCACATTCCCAGGATATTTCAGGTGTGTGAAACACTGCTCAGTGAAAAATGATCGCAAGGAGATCGCACAGTTCATTCTGACACTTTTTTTTTAAACAGGAAAATGCACAAATTAGCAGAATGCTTGAATATGCTACTGACCATCCACCTCTTTTTGCCAGTGTGAGACTGTTTCCAACCAAGCATAATTCAGTGTTGTTTGGTTTAATGTATCAATGGTACATCTCTCATAAATAAGTCTTATTGTCTCCTCTCCTTTCTCCATACAGTCAGTCCTTGCTTCTGCTCGTCCCACTTAAACCTTTCAAATCAAAATATGAAAATATTTTCCTTTAATTAGTATTTCTATTTGGCTAGCACTTCTTTCACCTTTCAGTTGTCAGTAATGTGTAAGAAGATGTAAAAGGAATAGAATACAATATTTGGGCTCATATGCTGGCTCGTGCTGTAGGGAGTTTGCTAGAAATGACTAACAGCAGTCTGCTGAAGTGGGTGTACCAGCATCCAGACTATAGGTGCTCATTTCCACGTTTGTCCATGTGGGTGGGTTTCTGGAAGCCGCCAAATGACTTAGGAACTAGAACTCCTAAATATTTTTTTTTTTTTTAATCCCCCAGTTTTCTCACCCCACCTCTAATACAGGTTGGATCCAAACCTCAAATGTCATCATCTTTAACCACTGGTGGCAGGGTGAGAAATTCAGATTGCTGCTTTGTCGGTTCAACCACTACAGAAATTTAGTGTATTTTAAAATTATATCTATATTTGATATGTGACCTCAAACATTAAGGGCTTCTTTGTTGATTCTGCTTATTCTGTTCCTGGATTAGCTTTATTCCACCTTTGCAGACAGCTGTGTCTCAAATGTAAAAGGTACCACAAGCTGTCTGTATGCAAAAAAAAAAAAAAAAAAAAAAAGCACAGGCCAGTTAAAGAGAACTAATTTGCACAGAATCACATAAGGAAATTTATTCAGGTGAGCTGGCAAGATTTTACAAGTAAACTTCCCAAGAGCAGTTCTCTTTGGCTACATACTTCATGGTGAAATAGTCATGTTTTAGGAAGCAGTTTAAGGAGGTACTGCTTTTCCTTTTGGGGGGTGGAGGAAAAGAGTATGAGTCCAACAATAATCAATTAGCAATGTGAGTTTATTCAGAAAAGAGTAATTTGCATTTCCATCATACTAAATTATACTGTGTGACACTGGAGAGCAGCTTCTATCCTTTGTCAGTTGCTGACCCATGGTGGATGGGTTGTACACAAAGTACAGGAAAGGCTTCAGACTCTGAATGATATCTCCTCCTTCTCAGATCAAATCTCACCATTGGGAGTGTGGTCAAGTCTTCCTCCCTGGGGTTCTCCAAGAATTGGGAAACTGTGGCTTTTTCTCTGTCCACAGAGGGAGGCTGGGCCAGACTGAGACCAGTCAGAGTTAAAATATTTGAGGATGGTTTATATTTGTGGGGGTTTTTTTGTTTTGCTTTACTTTTTTCTTCCCTGGGTCATTTCCTAAATGGCTCTGAATATAACAGAACCTTGACATAATCCTGAGGAGAACCTATTCTGGATTATTTAATTCTCAGAAAAACCCACAGAAATATCAATGTATGAACAAATATGCCATTACATTACATAGACACCTGCAGAAAGAAAGTAAATATATGAATTCATGCACATCATGTAACTTAATCTGAAATTAGGGCAGATCCTGATGATGAAAAAAATGTCTTTCCTCTTCTATTGAGAATAGGAATCTGATCTGACACATTTTTTCTTTTTTAAAAACACTAGGTCCAATTTATTTCCTGTGACAGAAGAAAAATGGAGTCCATCAAAACTACCAGAGTGAGCCATTTTTAAGAGACATTTAAGTAAATGTACTTCTGGATATTCTCTGAAAGTGAAATAACAAGGGTGGACAGAAAAAAAGGGGGGGCCGATGATTCTAAAAGCATCTTATTATAGTTTTAATTTATATGGGCTTTGGTGCTAATGATTCATTAGGTTATGCCCTTTAAGTCTTGTCTTGAAAATGCCAACATTTTGAAGCAGACTTGAATATATTTCTCAGACATCAGATCTTGCCCTTGTTATTAAGACAGGCTTTTTATATTTTTTTTTAATTTAAGAACGTCTTGCAAATTATACACGCTGCATAACTTTTGCAGTTTTGCTTTGTGCCTCTGGACTGACTGGGGGAGGTAGCAACGCTTTGAATTAATGTCCGTGTTTCATTACTTGGAGTAATGCTGTGGTGATGAGCTATCTGCAAGGCCGGAAAAGATGAACCTGCATTATCATTTCAAGTCCCAGCTACTTACAGAACATAGAGAAAAACAGGAGAAGACTGGCAGATGCAGGACTTTGGGGATGTAGTGTAGGGTCTGGTGGGTTACTGTTATTTTTGGAGTTTCTGGTGTTTACATGATGTCATAAGTTAGCATTTTCCTTGTTGCCTTTATGTCAAGCGTTCCAACAGTGTAAGGGAGAGGTTTGCTCCCTTGCCTTACTTTTCATAGAGGTTTTGTATTTGTTGGTGACCTTTTTCAGTATCCTTTTTGCAGCTCGTGGGAGCTGTGGTCACAGGACACAGCTGCCCTGTGCTGAGCGCTGCACAAACCCAGAACAGCTGTGGGGGTGGGCAAAGGGAAGAGAAAGGGAAAACATCTCTGAACACGGTAGTTTAATGTTGAAGCAAGAGGTTTTTTGGGTGCCTTGGGAAGAGCTTAAAAGTAGGAAGGTAATTGGCATGGCTTTGTGGGTGTTTGCAGAGAACTCTTTCAAAACCTGTGTATAATGGGCTATTAGAGGAAGTATACACTGGCAGCCTGGAAATGTGACAAGCGGCTTGTAAACAAGAACATTGTGACCTGATGGTGAAAGAGAAATCACAGCGTAGGGGGAAAACAAACACCTCCTGTCTGACACAGCGGAATGGAGGGACCAAAGTGCACAGTGAGGGAAATTACGTGGGCCCATCCTAAAACAGTGGACTTCAGATAATGGACTTCACGGGAGTGTTTTGCATGACTATAAAGGGAATAAGTTTTCACGAGGTCAAGGCCAGAGGGGAAGACAGTTGCCATAACTGGGAAGTAATTGACATGAATGTATAGCAAAGTGGATCTCAGGTCTGGGAAGGAGTTTGGACATGAGGGCTTAGAGCTCTAAGCCACAGCTGACAACCAAGTTATTGACCTTCTGATAGAACCGTGGTCATGTTCACAGAGCTTGGTTACAAACAGAGGTGTTGAGTCTGCAGTGGTGGTGATACACCCATGAGAAGGAAACTGGCTCAGATCCTGACTTAGGCAGGAGAGGAGGGGTCTAGGAAACAGAACTGGTGGATTTATGAACTGATCAGGTGTCTACATATCTTTATAGAGGAGATTAATCAGAGGGAGAGTTTGCTTTCACTGGAAGAAACAAAATAATCTGGGGTAGAATGCCACCTATATTGGATATTGTGTGGAGAAAACCTGACACTGAAGAGTCAATACTTCATAAAAAATTTTAATACAGGTTTGAATCTGAAAAAAATAGTCTAGCAAGCTTACACTGCTTGCTGAGACCACTTGCAATCATGATGGTCAGTTCACAAAGTTCTGTAGCAATGACCACAATTTAGGATGGGATCTCTTAATCAGCACGTCAGGAGTGTGGCTGCCCAGACCGTCTGCGAAACTGAAAGCTTGAAGCGTATTGATAGAAATGAAGCAAGGTAGAAAGTACAAAAATCACTTTCCCTTGCTTTTTTGTTTTTTTTTGTTTTTTTTTTTGAGAATGAGGAAAAACGGGACACCTTGGTGAACAGGAGGGATTAAAGAGAAAAGGATATGTTTACTTCAGGTGGCAAGTGCCAAAGTGCAGGGAAGTTGTGATGTTAAACGTTAAGAGACTAGCTAAAATTATTAAACACTAAATCAAACCATACATGCAAGATGAAATTAAAGGTTATCATCACAGATCTTGAACCAAAAGTCTTTTCCAGGAGTGTGTTATGGAGAGTAGGTGCTGATTTTGCTGCAATGAATAATTACTTAAGTTTAACTGTTAATTCTGATCATTAATTGTACATAGTCTAAGTGTATTCATAGCTTCACATAGCTTTCATACATCTCTGTTTTAGCATATGGATAACCTGGGAACTGATGACTGTGAGTTTGGTTTCAGGTTATTTCTATTTCCTTATGGCATAGGAGTGAATTTTTATGAGACAGATGTTTGAAAGATTTAGAATTAAATTTGCAGTGAAAATTTTCATGATTAAAAATTTGGATTTTTCTCTGTAATAATATTTTGTGAGCATTTATCTTTAAAATGTCTTGTTAAAGTCTTTGTAGAAAGAGTTTATAAGGACTGGCTTTGCTGTCAAAGACATGCTAAGGAAGTTCAAACAAAAGTTTCCAAATAGATTTATCCTTTACTTGTTCATCTTCTAACCCTTAGCATGACACTTACAAATCAGAAAGTACACACGAGTTAATGTCTTTTAGTTCTCTCTTTGGTAAAATATAATATTGGGGTTGAATGCTAACAACTGATGGCTTTTCCTTTTAATCTCTTAATGTATATCATACAGTCCCTTCACTTTTCCTTCTCCTTTTTCTCTGCTGCTTTCTTTCCTTTGTACCCCCAAATCTTTTCTTCCTCTTACTCCGTCTTGTCCCTATTTTTAGTGTTATATTAGCACTGATTAAGAATAGATGCAGCAATGCTGGTAAAGACCATGCCTTTTGGCTGGCTCTTGCAAATAATTATTCTTCTATGGGCCTAATTATTTTGCATGTAATTCCATTTATAGAGTGAAATTTGGAACTTCTGCAGTGCTTGGACTTTGGGTAACATACCTTGAGGGGGTGTGCAGGAGACCGGGTAGAGAAGGGCCATTTCAGAAGGTGGAGCAAAACTGGATAGAGCTAAACATCAAACACTATTCTGCTGCTTCAAAAGTACAGTACCCTCCAAAAATGCCCAGCCCACTTTAAAAGCATTAGCTGTAGGTTCACACTGTGAACATTAAAGGAACAAAGTTGATTGATTGACAATAAGCTCTCTCTCATGACATTAATGAACCACTGGCATGGTTTTATTGGACACTTTGCTGCGAAACAGAGGTATCTAATGTCAAACGATGAAGATGTTCCAAGGTAGGGTATGGGAGGGGTAACTTGCTGCCAGGGTGCTTGAGATACTTGGGGTTTTACTATAATAAACACCTACAGTTACTTTGCAAACCCCAGAAACTGCATGAAATGGCCTTTGCATTTATTTTACACCACTGGAGCTGTATTATTTGGAACTTTAGATATAATCATTGCATCTGCTGTATTTATAATTCTTGCACAATATAGAATTGTGAAGAATCTAAGCATAGAAGCAAAGGAATAATAGAAGTGTTTTAGGGCCTCTGCTAGTGCTTATTTAAAAGCTGGAGCCCAATAAAAGTGTGAGAGCACCAGTGTGATCATGGAGTCACTGATCCAAGTTGTACCAGGGCTCAGAGGGGAGCTTCTCATTAGGAAGTGAATCCTTTGTGATCGTCAAAGTGAGGTTTTTCCAAAGCATAAAGCATTGACCTCTTGTCACTGGTTGCAGTGGGAATGGAGTCAGGCTGCTTTTGCAGATGGAAACCGTATTTTTAAATGCGTTGAACAGTCCAGAATTAGTTCCATTCCAGGAGTGGTGAACACTGGGCTTTTCCATTTCCATAACGCCTCTGTCAAATACAGCACACAAACGAGTCACTGCTAAGCAGTGTTTCCTAACATATGGACAGTCTCGGGAGGTCACTCAAACATCAGCAATTAGCATGTTTTGTCACAGTGCTATTTTCGGAATGTACAGTTTAATTAAAAAAGGTAGCCGTGAAACAGTCAGCTGTTTAAACATCAGAAAGATACCTCAGGATTTAAACTGGCTCAAGTTTATTACGGCATGCATTTTGACAAGTAAGGCTAGGAAATATTTCAGAAGCAGTTAAGTTACTTAGAAATGTAAGTGTCTGTGACTTTGAATTAATTAACTAGAAGGATTTTTAAAAGTTGCCTAGCTACCAAAAGTATTATTGCATAACCCAGTTTTTGGGTATGTCACTGTAATCTATCATGTATGTTTAACCTGTCTTGTTACCCGGAGTTTATATTGCTTTCCTGATCTTTGAGAATTGTTTGGTTCTGTGACTCAGCTACCTGATCTGGGAAACAGTGTCTGAGAAGTAGGGAACCTAAATCCATAGTTAAATAGACAAATAAGTGGTCTGAGATTTTACTTTTGTTGCCAACAGGAAATGGACTCAGATACCTCGACAAATGCCTCGACAGTACAAGGTTTATGTCTGCATGTGAAGTTCCACTTCATCATCTGTGATATAGAGCCATAGATTTCTATACATAGACCTGTATATCTACATATATGTAGGTATTTATGAATACAACTAATGAAACTTCACACATAGGAAAAAACAGAAGAATTTTAAAAGTATAGAATTTTAGGGTTTTTTTGGGGGGAAGGAGTGTTGGGGAGAGTATTCTCAATGGACTAGGATTTCCAATATGAAATTTGCCAGCAGTGTAAATAACTATTCCCAGCACAACATTAGACCTAGAATTTAATGTCATAACACAAGAGCGCTTTTTTTATTTTTTTTCCCTCTGTGTGTGTGTGTGTGTGGACATTTTGTTTTCCCACATCATGAACTTCTAAGGCTTGACTGAAATCAGTGACAGTATGGGATCTTAGTATTTCTGAAAACTGGGCTCATGTCTGTTCATAAGTTCTTGGTATCAAATAAATTTTTTTACAGATACTTTTTAATAATTGGGGCAGATTAAATTAAGGTTTTTCATAATGTCTCTGTTAGGGAGTTGTAAACCTTTTAACAGAGGGAACAAAATCTCCTTGATACTTTCCCCATTTGCATTGTCACTTTCTTCCTCACTATGCCTGATTATACAGCCATAAATTGAGTAAAAATTTTCATTTACCTAATTGGGTTATTGAGTGTCAAGCCTGTTTGCTAAAGACTGTAAAAGAGGAGGGTAATATTTGCATTAAAAAAATACTCTCTTGCCTTCCCCTTGCTTTTCCCTTCTCCATTTGACCAGATTCATGAAAGACAGGAGAAGATAAAAGCATCCTTCTCATTTCTTTGCAAGAAGCGAGAGTTTAACTGCTTCTCAAAGGAGAAATTTTGCAAGGCTGTCCCATGTCACGTGCAACAGCCTATTGCTGGAACGAGAGTGTGGGTGAGGTGGAGGAGACCCTGGGATTATTTGTCAGGGGACGGGGAACTACTGCTGCCTGAATTTCTCTGGGTGTCCCATTAAGGACAAGAGATGGACCAGCTTTCCCTGACAAGACGTTCTTGATTATTTGCCTATCTTAACCTGAACCAGCAGAGCAGCACGAATAGCAGAAACTGACATGAATAAAGGGGTGTCCTGAATGTCACCTCCCACATCCTTAAGGTTTTGCTGCTTCCTCCCCAGTAAGGGGACCCCCGTTCTCCAGCACAGCTCAGCTGTGTCCCTGCAGTAAGGTTGGAGCAAGGAAACATGAATCCGCACACGTTTTGTTTTAATAGATGTACCTTTTAACCTGCAAGATTTTATAGAACTGAATATCTGTATTTTTATAGCATCCACATGACCTTTGAGATAAAAAGAGGTCTTTTCTTTTAACTCCCCAGTTCACAACTGCTCTGATAGCTCCTTAGATAAAGCAGTGATGACCATGGTGTAAATGCCAGGATAGTTGCTGTAGGTAGGCAGATAGACTGAACTTTAAAATTTCATCTCCTATCTGTCATCTCACCCTGCACTGGAAAGAAAACAAAATATTTAATACCACATTGTAATTATTTTGAAAATTCCTCAGCTCAACCGGTTTTGCTATTACATTGTAATTTTTAAATTTATTGTGAAAATACCTCCATTTACACATTTACCTACGATCAAGCACCACCAAGTCAACCAGACCATGGCATTGAGTGACATGTGCAGTCGTGTCATGTATAATGTCTTGTCTTTAGGCTCCTGGTGATGACTGTGTCATCCAGCAGCTGACTGCACCCACCTTTTTGGGCTCTGAGTGTAGAGATGCAGAAATTTCACAGTAGTTTTAACCTTAGTCCCTTCATATCCCATCCAGTGTAGTCTCAAATCCTCTACCTCAATACATGGTTCCTTCCTAGAGAACTTGCCTTGCTCTTGGCCCTCTCCAAGGGCATTTTAAGGTCACCACATTCATTCAGTGTTTCACCACAATGACACTGATTCTCTCCTACAGCCCCTCATTACATAGTTTGCTTAGGCTTGAATTCCCCACACTCCCTGCCCCGCCCCAATTTAAAGCTGGGGAGAACATTGTCTTTGGAATATTATTTCTTGTATCTTTGCAATGTAACTTATGACATCTGACCACTGCCCAAGTTAGCACAGTAAAGAAATTTTCCCTAATATCTAATCTGAACCTATACTCTCTCAGTTTGAAGCCATTCCCCCTTGTCCTGTTACTCCATGATCCTGTGAAAAGTCTTTCCCATCTTTCCTGAAGGCTCCCTTCAGGTACTGGAAGGCTGCAATCTGGTCAGAACAAAGCTCATACATAGACTTTGTATGATTTGATGAATATAGAGAGCATATGGTATGGCCGGAATAACCTGTGGATTTTTGAACAGTGGGAGTGGATTATTATCCAGCTGTGTGATGCCTAAAATTGTGCATATCTTCCTCAAAAGGGCCTGTGCACTTCATTGGTCTAAACCTTAGGGCCATGAAATAAAAGCCTCTTCTGTTGGATTGGATGCAGACAAACACTCGGACTGTGAAACAATTGGACTAATTATCAACCAAGAATACTCAATTAATATTTCAACCACATTTCAAGGGCTGGAGGGGAATTGGTCTTTTGCACCTTCTTCAGGAGCATCCTTCACACACTAAAGCAATGTTGATATTGCACATTAGTGTAAGCGTTTCTCAAGATAATTTCTTATAACATTCTTATAAAGGAAAAACGATGCATGAAAAGTAGCATCAAAGTGTTTTTAAATAGAATAAAAGTTTCATTTAAAATATATGCAAACAATAAAGCTGGCAAGAATGGTTCAGCCTTTATGATTTGCTCTAACAGTGATCAGTGAAAGAAAAAGAGCATAGCTCTTAAAAATAATCCTTGGGTTTTTCATGCAGTTTAGAGGGCTTAAAATATATCTTCTATAAAGACTCCATGACAAATCTGATATTACTTGTACATAGAGACAGTAAGCCAAAATCAGCTTATATTAAGGTGAAAATATGGACATTGACTTCAAATTGGGCTTTTCTTGATGGTCTTTATTGGGTCTTGAGTGAGCTGCTGTTCCAGAGAGGCATCGTTGGCTCATTTTAATGTGGACCCATTCCCTGGTGTGCAGGGAAAGCTATTCCATTTAGAGCAGGAGTTTAGTATTTCAAAATCTGACTTTTCTATTGAGCATGTTTAAATCTTTCATGGTAAGCCGTGAAAGGGAGCAGAAGGCCAGTGATGTGTCAGCCAGCCATGCTGGTCCCTCCAGGTTAGGCTGATGGAATCTGGAACAGCCACCTGGGTGAATTTTTATAGCCAACAATTTTTATAGGCACTCTTTCACAGCTGAAAAAGTTTGATCAAAATTCCTGCAGTATGTGGCAGACAGTAAAACTCACGTGCATTCAAAATTCTATTTGGCCAATCCATGGAGAGAGGTCTATACCATCCATGTTCTGTGGAAATACCATGCATGTGGGAAGTGGGAGCTGGGATGCTTTATCTGGGAAATATCATGGTTTCCTCTGCTTGAAAGACTGCTGGTGGGCATGGGACAATACTGGATGAGAAGGACATATTCTAATACGACCTTTCTTACATTTTTCTGGAAAATGAATGATTTGGAATAGGTGTTGTAGTGTGCAGGTGTGAGTGTGGGTAGGGCACAGAGAGCAGGAAGCTCACAACAATTAAACCATCTGAGTGAACAACTCTTAGATTACCATAACGATTCACTCCTTCTAGTCCCTTATATTCCACTGAAAAACATGCACAAAAAATCCAAATTAAGGGTGAACAACTAACTGGAAAAAATACGAGTACTGACAAAACCCAAATCATTTCACGAAACAACTGTCATGGACAGTAAAGGATTTTGGTTCACTTGTGGTTATGGCTATGTTCTTGCCAGCATTTACTTGACCATATTTTATCATAGATTATAGCATTTTTAGGTCATTAGGGTTTTTTTTTTTAATTTTTGTAACAGGTCCAGGCACAATATGAGCTACCTTGTCTTGGAGAGAAGAGTATTCAGGTGTGATATCCTGAGTGAACATAATTTTGCATGAAGTTCACTTTATCTTATTTTATTTTGTTTTATTTACTTCTCATGGCATACATTCAGAACTGGTGAGTTTTAAAAGAACAGTGTGAGTTAATATGACAAAATTCCAGTGGGTCACAATGTAAATTAGGTAACAGACTGCGGCTGTAGACATGTAGGTCTTTCACAAGTGCTTTCCTAACCCAGGAAAAGGTTTCTTGCTTCCCTTGCCTTGTCCCCTTTCTTCCTTTGTGAAACAGCAGCATAATGTATGTTTTCTGAGCCACCAGGTTGGAGTGGTCCCTTTTAATTTGCTTTAAGGTTTAGCTTTCAAAGCCCAGTGATGTGTCACAGGTAGTGGTATGCTCGTGCCATAAAGTAAAGAGAGATTTTGTTGAGATCAGATGGGAATGGCAATGATAACAAATAAAAATCTAAATTAAGGAAGAGAGAGTAAATAAATTTTTAATCATACAAAATTTAATACTTATGTTAAGGAAAAGAATATTAAAAGTCATTTTATAGGGAGTGAATTTATATTGGAGCTGATTTTAAAGTTGTGCAGCTTTGAGTGATATGATAATCATGTATTTTTCTCCCCCCTCAGCTGTACTAGGGGATTGAAATTTATATACTCAATAACTAGAAAAGAATCATAAAGGATCAGGCTGGAGGAATCTGTCTCACTCCATTTTTTCCTGTCACTCCCATAGCGATTTTAATATTTTTCTTATATCTCTGCTTATTTTCAGTGCCAAACATTGTTTTCAAATACAGTTGGCTTGAAAATGAGCACTTGAAGCTGCAAGCTTGTCGGCAAACTACCATGATTTTCAGGTAGTACAATGAAATCTTTAGCTATAAAAAATATAAAATAAAAATAGGATGTCAGAGTCTCCTGCCAGCTGTAAATGCAACTAAATAGTCTTATTGTGTGCTTTAATATTTTTAACTATTTTAAGCATTTGACTCTTGCTTTTCTTTTTTTGTCTTGGTGCTAAGGGAAAATGGATTTGCAAAAGCTAACATAACAGCACATTTATTTCTTTCACCCTTTTCAAATAGGAATTAAAGACAGGATAGTCTGCTGAATAGACTGCCAGACTGAGAGTCAGAAAATAAGTTTCATATTATCAATTCATTGAGAAAGTCTATTTGCTTTCCTATGCCTCAGTTTCCCATCTGTAAAATGAAGATAATGTAATTTATCATCCTGTGCAACGTGCTTTGCGGTCTAGAGCAGCAAGAGTGAAGTACTATGATGAAATATTTTGGGCAAAATACTGATGAGTTTTAATGATTTAATTTCTTGCTTGTTAATTTTTTTCATACTTAGGTTATGATGTACAAGTTGCTCTCCAATCTTTTCTGTGAGTTACTGTTGGAGATGGCTGATGTATTGGTCCCTAAACAGAAAATGAGGTGGGTTTCGTGTAAAAACATTGAAGTCAAATGGCTACGTGGTTTCACCTGGAAGTGTCAGTACACCATTTTCAGCCTCCCACAGCAAAGACAGGAAAGTAAACAGAGAATAATTTTCAGAATTAGTCTGGGGTAAGTGGGGAGATGTTGTGTCCAGTATAAACACAGCATAACTGGGGAAATGGGAATATATAATGTCCCTTTCCACGGGTAAATGCCCTCTATCTTATTTTTTTTTCCGAAAATCTTGTATTTATGGGCACCTCCCCACTATTTTCATGGTCTTCTGCTTGATGTGTTATGATAGCACATGTCCAGTATGGGCATTTGCTTGGATGGGAGAGGTTTTTTACCTGTGGCATGCTGACGGGCATCTCCAAAGTGTTCGGAAGATTATGAGAGCAAAGGCCAAAAATAAAAAAGCTTAATTGTATTTCTCACACACGAACCACATACAGAGTCTCCAAGAAATTTAGCCCAATTTGGTTTCAGATAGCTCACAGCGGTAACTATTTACCCATGTCTTTATCTATCTCTCATCTTTGTTGTCCGACTTACACATTTAGATGAAGGCAGGGGTGAAAATGAACCTGTGGCTACGTAAGTGAAGCTGGTATAGGTAGTCCAGGGGGTTACTGTTGCTTTGTGAAATGACATGGATGATGTTTGATATCGGAGTTTCAACAACAGATTCATTGCCAGTAGTTGCTTTTGCTCATTTTAGTTTTCCAAATTATTGTCCTCTCTGGACACCCTCTGGAGTCAAGGAGCCCTGGAGGATGCACCAAAGGGTGATGAGCACCAAGTTTGGACTCGTACTCTGAACTAGTACTGGCTCCAGAGATTTCCTTGTCACCCTGATTTATGTGATGTGATCATCAGTATGGGTAATAATGATGTCTCCGTCCAGCAAACACAATTCTAATACAATTTATGTGTATTTTAGGTATAAAAATATATGCTGGAAAATACACGAGCTAAGAGCGGGTTTATAGTCAAAAGCCACTTACTTTATAGGAATGTAGAGCACAGAGAGGAGGTACAAATTTGTCAGAATATTCTGTGTATCTCTAAATTTTCAGAGGCTTTGAGAACAAGTAGTTAAATTTGAGAAAGTAGTTAAAGAGTGTTGATCTTTTACCAATCGGAGATGGAAGTGTCTAAGCTGAATGAATGAACCAACTAACTGAGCTTAAGGGGAAAGCATAATGCCTTCCACACTTTTAATAAAAACAACAGGTTTTGTACTCTGAAGACTGGCTTAGAGTGGTGTGTAAGGACAAGAAGCTTTAATCT
The DNA here is from genome assembly GCA_013398055.1 of Ifrita kowaldi. Classification (NCBI taxonomy): domain Eukaryota; kingdom Metazoa; phylum Chordata; class Aves; order Passeriformes; family Cinclosomatidae; genus Ifrita; species Ifrita kowaldi. The sequence goes on along the minus strand of VZRS01000666.1, from coordinate 195,036 downwards.
TGTTAGATGAGGATTTGTCTGGTTTGCTCGTTGTTTAACAAGGAACGTGACTATTTGTAATTAAAAAGTTGAAGAAAGCTGCAAATCATAAGTCCACTAAAGAGACTGAGAAACAATTTCTGAGAGACAGTTCTGTGTTAGGTCAGTGGTTTGCACCTTTTGATGCCAAGTCTCACCTGTATTGTATCCCTCCCACCTTTTGACTTCTCCCTGAACATCTGCTGTTGCATCACCCCTTGGTCATCTAACCACTACCGAAGTGCCTCCAGGAACCACTGCCTGCTCTCTGGGGTCCCTGCCAACTTCTTCTCTCCCTTTTCCCTAACCCTGGGTTAGGGTTACTTTCTCCTTGCCCCTCCAGTGCTTTGTGGCTTTTTTTCTGAGACAGTTGTAGAAGCAGAGATCTGGCACAATCTTTGGCTTGTACTTTGAGCCTGAGATGTGCCTGGACCTCACTTGCTGGTAACCTGTACTCTACAGTGCTGTTTAGATAGTACCTTTGAATGTGTGAAACAACAGAAGAGTTTGATGCAAGGAGTAACAAAAGATTTATTATGTTACAGGCTTGTTTAAAGGCTGTAGGGTTCATAGTACAATTTATTGTGCTTTTCAGGAGGTACTGTTTTTCCACATGCATTCCGTTTTGTTCTGCTGGGACACAATTTGTCTTCTCCGTGAACTGACTGCTTGCTATTAATACCCACTCACCAGGATTTTCATAGGCTAACACTAAGAATTTTTTGTAACATATTTCCTCCTCAGTCCTCAAGCTCTGGCCTCTCCCTCAGGAAAGGATGACGCTGAGGTATGAAAAGATCAAGTGTAGAGTAATTAAGTTATTTGTCTTTGCATCTCCAAACTGTTACACAATCAAATAGTGTATTTTTAGAGGAGAGCTGGTTAATTGCTGTTAATGTTATCATCATTTCAGGATGATTAGGAGGTGGTGAGTGAGTAAGTAATAGCTCTAGTAGGATGAAAAAAAAGTAGTAGTAGTAGAGGATGCAATCAAAACCCCAAAGAGCTCATAGGGTACAAAAGTAGGAAGTGTATTTTACTACTGCCTTGCATTTTCACTATTCAGAGTTAGCACTAGCAGGGAGAAACCTGGGAGTGGTAACAGTGCCACAGGTCATGTAAACAAGAAAACATTTTTTGCCCCTCCTACTTGAGAAAGAAGAGGTTTTCACACGGCTGCTTGTGCAGCTGATTGAAAAAGCACTTCCTTTCACTGGGCATGAAGTATTCACTCTCCACACTGAACTTCCTTTCAAGGTTACTCCTTGAGTCAAGGAGTCCTCTTGTTTTGTCCTCAACAGAGATATAGTCATCACATGGTTCTATACCCATAAGTATAGAGTTAAAGAAAAAAAGAGTTCTTGTTTGACATCAAGCAGAATGGACAAGTCCACATCTAACAAGAATTAAGCCTCCTGTGCTTAGATACTGTTGAAAACAAGTCTTCAAAAACCTCTTTTTTTTATCCCTCAAGGGCATTGACTACTCCAGTCAACTCCCCCTCTGTTGGCAGTTTACTGTAAGGCTCTTGCTAAGAGTGAACCTTGAAAGAGCTTTTGGAGGAGCAGAAGTTACTAAAGCTCTGTGACTGTGAAATGCCTGTGTTTGAGCTGTGGCCTCCACATCAAGACAGGATTTGCAACTGCAGAGCCCAGAGAAAAAGTGAGAGCAAGGGGAACCATGACGTTGTGCCTCAGCACTGGGCTGGGGATTGGTGCAAGAAGAATGAGGAATGCTGTGTCCAATGAGATAGAGGAGAAATATCTACAGAACCAGAATTGTACTGGAAGTACCATTTGTGAAATGGTCCATGGGCTATTTGATCATGTACACTTTAGTTTTACACCTCAGCAGACACATGCTGGTACTTGACCTGGACCAAGACGATTTTTTCACGGGACCTAGTTCTCCTAGTGAATTCTCAGTACCTGGGATCTTTCCTCTGCAATTCTCCTTCCCAGGTACTGACACAGCATTATTCTTTATCAAATCAGAGCTAACACTTCCACAGTGAAAGAAATATAATTGCAAACCAGCTGAAAATTAATGTTATAGTCTTACAATCCATGTCACAATCCTGATGACATTTGTAGTACAATATTATAATGATGTGGAAGAGGGAATAATTTTAATGGTTGACCTTGGCATTCAAATAACATCTAATAGCTACAGCTTTGCCCAGAAGATATGTGTCAATGTTCAATTTCCAGATGTGGATTTAGAATGCCTGAATTTAGTGCCCACATGGAAGGCTTGGGTTTGTTCATCTGATGGGGAAAATACAATTAAAAAATTAAAGTATTTATATATAAAGCTGGAATTTCTGTTCCAGCTGCATTTAGCAATGGAACTGAAAGCTCCCAGCTTGAAAGTGAGAAGCTTCCACTCTCTCTAATGTTAAAATGAGAAAGGAGAAGGATTATGAACCCATACTGTTGAATTCAATAAACAGAACAAGGGAAGTCTGTCCTTGCAGAAAATAGAATTGTAAATCAATGAGAGAATGATTAAGTGCAGAAGAAACAGAGGCCTCGGTAGTTTTGCACTAACCATGGAAGTTTAGTAGCACCCTCTCCCATCTCAAACGCAACTGGGGTTTAGTTAAACAGTATCTGGCATGAAGCCATCCATAAAAATGGCAAGTCATGCTCAAAACACTCACAGAGCAGCCAAATTTCATTTTACAACGGGAAAAGACAAAGCACAGTAATGGAGAAATTATTCTCAAGGAATTGCTGTGTCACATAGGTCAGATAGGTCTTGTTTTTAACTTAGCACATTGTGCTGGTCTCTAAATAGACCAGTGGGATGCCTCAGCACAGTGAATCCTTTCAAGGTCTTAATGAGGTGTAGTCAAAGACCTTGGACAAAACCCAGGGACTCCCAAAGGCAGCTCTGCATATGCCAGTCCGACTAAGGAAGACCTAGCAAACATAGAGCAAGATGGACTGAAATAGCTTTCCACGCCAAGAACAAAGTATTGCTCATTATGAGCTGGTTTTGGTACTTCCGTAACGTTTAGACGTGTAGCTTCAGCAGAGAACTGTCTGGGAGAGGTTGTAGAAATGTTCTTTATATCTGATGCATGTTAAAGCCAGCACATTTAGCAATTAGTTTACTCCTGTTTCCAGTGGAATGCCTTGTGGGCAGGAGTAGATGGGAACTAAACTGGTCAGAAAATACCAACATGTTCTCTGCAGTCTAAGAGGTGGCTCTACCAAGTGTCTGTCTCAGCTGACATCTATGCTGTTGGAATGTTTTTTGCTTTGGTTTTCATTCTGGGTGCATATCCTATTCTGAAAGGTCACCATGAGGGAGAAAAATCAGCACAGGATGCATGATTTGTGAATACATCTGAGAAATAAAGAATGCCAGTACAATGAGGAGAGAAAATGAAGGGTAGAGCAACGATCATATGAAAGAAAATCTCATTCCTTACCCAGACATGATGTCATATTCTCTCGTGATACAGGAAAGAGCTAGGGAAATGCAAAATAGCTGTAGCTATGAGGGCTTGAGAACTCCCTAAGGATGACTGTGGATAGATTTGTGTGATTAGTCATGCTCCATGTTTGGTTCAGTGTCAGGTTTAGTCCAAGACTGAGGTCAATAAATGAAAGGCAAGGAACAGAGTGAGTGGAGAAGGCAAAGACAGCTGTCAAAGAAGGAGCTTTAGCTGAGAGTGGGGAGCAAGTGAAGCAGCCCTCCATATGGTGGTGGGAATGGAGCACAAACTACCCCAGCTCTGCCACCTGCCCTTTTGGGACACCTCCTAAATCCTTTTTTGGAATTTTTTTTTTTTTTTTTGTCTGGTGGAGTGACATCTATCTAGTGTTAACCAGGAAATTAAGGACACGCCTTTTATCACAGAATCCTTTTGAAAGTAAGCTACCCTTTCCATCATTACTTATTCTGTCCCCTTTGAAAAAGAACATATTAAGAATGCAAAGGAACCACAAATGTAAAAGCAAAATATTGACAAGGAATACAGAAACTTTTCAGATATTGTCTTACTCTTTTTCACTGGGAAGCTTTGCTTATTCCTCAATAAATCTCCATTATTACTTTTTTTAAGCTTCATTGCCAACCAATGACAAAAAATTTGTCTTATATGTCCCACCATTACACATTCCATTGACATAGGGAGTGAGTGGCATTATCTGGAAAGGAGAGCTCACCGTCTAGGTGACTTCAGCCAATCGGAGATGATGATATTGTATTACCAGTTTCATAATATAAATGAAAAAGATGGCCTTCATTTTGATAAAAGCTGTAAAGTAGCTATTGTGCTTGTTTTGTATTGCAAGGCCCAAATGTATTATTTATGCAATTTTCCTTTTGAAAGGAAAAACTGAAAGAGACTATTTCATTTTACAGCATTCAGTCAGAGCTATTGTCTCATGAATGTGAACATTCCTGCATTTTATCAGCGCCGAATGTAGAAGGCAACTCACAGATCACACATAGAAAGGATTTTTCAAAGTTTGAAAACTGCTTTTTAAAAAAGCTAGACCCTAATGACTCGAGATATTATTTGTGCGTGCGTGTAGGCTGAATCAACACTTGGCCTATCAGAATGTACACAGAGCAGCGTCTTTTTCAAGGTCTTAAACAGCTTTGATTGAATCTTCGTGTACGTTAAATTGATAATGCAAGCAGCCTGTAATACACAATATTCATAACAATGGAATACATCTTCATTTGTAAATACACACTTTTATGCCAAGTCAGCATCTATTCAGGGATCTCTGAGCCACTTATCTATGTGACAGCAGCCTGATGTTATTGCTCTATTGCAATAAATATTGCCACTGTTTCGAAGGCGGGGAAACTGAGGCAGGTGCACGTGAAGAGACTTGCTTGGGGTTGTAAGGCCAGTGCTAATAGTGTGGAATAGGTTGTTGGCATCAGCCCACTAGGCAGCCTGTGACACATGGAGTCACTCCCTTGGACCTGGTGATACTTCTGCCTGTGGAGAAAACACTTACTGTGGAGAGCTGTTGAGATTTTTGCCTGTCCTTGGCACCAGTAGAAATTAGATGTTTGCCCTTGAACACCCATGCAAAGAGGTTGGTTACTCTTTGGTAGAGAGACACATTAAAGCTTAAATTGATATTCAACCTCTTCCCCTATGTACCTAATTAAAGGCTCACTTCTGAGATACATCTTTTCTTGCCTGTTTTTTTTTTTTTTTCGTCAAAACCCACCTACTTTTAGTGCAATGCCTCTGAAACTTGCCATTAAAAAAAATACCTCAGTTTTGTCATTCAGCTTTTGCTGGGACCAATATATTTCTCAATGTTCTTTCTTGTTTTTCTGGAGTAGTGTACAAATGCATATATGCAACTTATATATTTAAATGTTAGTTTACTTGTTACCCCATCTTGAAATAAAAAATAAATTGGTTGAACCATTCATATCCCCAGTGAAGTCAGACAATTAATTTCTGATAGGGGCTCACAGTGGATGACATTCCTGAGGGTTAAATAAAGGTTATTGCATTTTAATAACAAATCAGAAATTAGATTTACGTTTACTGTTTTCATATACGCAGAGGTATTGTCTTTGGGATGACTTAATTCCCTTCCAGTACCTGAAGGGAGCCTACAAGGAGGATGGAGAGAGACTATTGACCAGGTCACGTAGTGACAGGACGAAGGGAAACGGCTTCAAACTGAAAGAGGGCAGGTTTAGATTAGATATTAGGAAGAAATTCTTTCCTGTGAGGCTGGTGAGGCCCTGGCACAGGTTGCCCAGAGAAGCTGTGGACATCCCATCCCTGGCATGGTTCAAGGCCAGGCTGGATGGGACTCTGAGCAACCTGGTCCAGTGGAAGGTGTCCCTGCCCATGGCAGGGGGTTGGAACAAGATGATTTCTAAGGTCCTTTCTTACCCAAACTGTTCTGTGATTCTCCAATTCTATGATACTCCTCAGCACTAGTGGAAGAAATAAATTATTTCTGTGGATGTTCCTGGCCAGAGTCCATGAATATAACCGAAACCAAATGCATGGTCAATTTTATTTCAGCTGGATGTAGAGCTACTGAAGCTGCTGTTTCACCAACAGTAGCAACACTGCAATCTTTGCCACATTTGCAAGTCTCATCATCCATGGTTTTCTTCTCTACATTCCCAGACATATTTGGCTTCCCAGGAGGGTAAGCTGATATGTTGTATTTAGAAATACTTAAAGGGCTGTTCCCATAACATACAATAACAATACTTAAGGGATAACATATGCAATAATGAAAATCAAATAAAGCAACATTACACTGAAATATGGGGTTAAATTCTGCGCAGATCTGGTACAGACATGAAAATGAATACTTGTCATGTAATCAGATGGAAAAAAAATAATGTAGAAGAAAAATTCTGGTTCGCTGATTGTGGTTGTGCTAATGTTAGATTACAGTTATCTGTCAGCTCTAAGTACTAGCACTCAATACTCCGGATACTTACTTTTCTTAACTGTCTCAATTCGTATTTAAAGCCTGCTTTTGGTGACATTCTTGCCATGGGAATTCACTTGGTCCTATATTCTCAAAGTGAACACACAGCGAGAGACAATGCAGTGAATCTGATCTTTTCAGAAGTTCACATAAATGCGTACCTGTTTTCTTCTTATGATTCACCTTAATTCATCTTTTAGTGACAGCATAAAGAAATCTACTGTTTCCATGCCTGTGTCTCAAGCAATGATGGGAAATACAGGATGCAGAACTGGAATTATCCTGATTGAACAGCCTTTCCTAAGGCTGTGTGTTTCAATCATATTACTCGTAATTTTATTCCCTGAATTAAAGAAATCAAATATTTTGCTTTGGTCTCGGGTATTTATTGCCATTTCAGGGTTAGTGTGCCACTGAAATGATCACAAGTCTTTTACTCTGGGTGCTGGATAAAAAGATATACTGGAAAATAAAATTGTTGGCATACAGAGTAAATTGCTGTGGACTAGCAATTTAGCAACAAATTTGGGCAACAGGTATTGCTCTGTCGCCAACATTCCTGTCATTGTCTGAGGCAGATGGCTTCAATTTTATACACAGTTTTTCAGTCTGTAAAAGAGGGATCGTATATTTATTCATCAAAACAAAGCAAAACAGACAAAAAGCCCACAGCACAACTTTTTCTGTGCCTGGTCAGTGAAATAGGCTTGGAAGAAAGTATTGTTTTATTTGGAAAATAAATCTCCATTATACATTTGAATATGAAACCTAGAATTGCCTAAAAAATGAGGATAGGTTTCTTCTCATAAAATGTCTTTTCCTTCATACAGAAAAATGTAACAAGGAACACGTAATTCTTCTTAATCAAACCTTTAGCTGTTAATGGTTTAGTTTAGGAAACAGATTAATTTAATACCAAATAGTGATCAGTAAAAGCTGTGATGCTGCCCCATCTGGGTTCTGTGCCATTTGCCAATATGGAAAACTGTCCCCTTTTCCTTCTACATTTCTTAATTCTTCATTTATTTCTTCTGAGAAGCTCAAATTTCCAGTTTTGCCTTTCCCCCCCTGCACTTCTCCATCTCCACACGTCTGATAATAAATCATAGAATAAGAGAGCAAAATGGGAGCATGTTTTGTCTTTCAAATAGTCTGCAACTGAAAAACTGAGCAGGTGTCACAGAGCCTGCCAGAGGTGGCTCAGCTCTGCGTGGATGGAAAGCTCTGTAGGGCCAGTGCTAAAGTGGCTGATATTCAGCTGTAGGAACCAAGACATTCAGGATGGGAATGGTAAAAGAACCCTCAATATCTACATTGTAAAAGCCCTTGCACAAAGGCAACGCCCCAGATGGATCTTGAGGCTCTGGTTCATAGTATGACAATCCCAAACATGGGTTGAAGAAGTGTAGAGTCCAGTCCTTCCATCTTTGGTAAGAAAGAAATTCCTTCCACTGGAACTAAATCCTGACAAAGAACTGCATAATAAATTCTAGATGGATTTACAAAGACTTCTCTTCTTAGGAAGTTAATGTATTACTTAAGACCTGGCAACAGCTTAGCTGCAGACATACTGTTGCTTCTCTGTAAGGGTAACTCTGACATCCCAGCGAGAAAGTTTACTTCCTTCACACCTGGTCTTGTGTGCTATTAAACCATCACAGCAGCTGCTGAATTATTTATCTTTTTCCAGCAGACAAAACTAGTATTCCAACCAACACACCCCTTGCCCAAGAGGAAAGAGCAGTTTGAAGGAGAGAATGCATTACAAAATCTGCAGCACAAAAGTTTACATCATTAAGCATTTAGGGTTTACATAGAGAGCAGTGGCATGCAACAGCAGGCACGTCCCTAAGCGATTTTTCTGCAATCAGAATTTCGTTCATTACCCAATTTTCATGAAAGTCCCCTGGCATTTGAAATATGGTTCAAGGTAGGTTTCCCAAGGGCTCTCCCCCTCCCATAATAACTGATTTGCAGTGTCCAAAGACAGACCTAAATATCTTTGGCTCAAATTACTTAAGGCCTGCAGAGAGGGATCCTCAGTCATCCTCATCACATCTCACACCTACAGAACAGATAACAGATTAATATCTGGTCTGCAAATATTTCATCAGTGTCTCCAGCTAAGGCACCTTGCATTATTTTATCTGGGGGCAGCAGTGGAAAAACAGGAGGGGGTGAATGGTAATGTATTTGCACTCTACAGGAGAATGAGGGTGTGGATGGCAAAGAGAAGGCAAGGGGAAATGAGAGCAGGTTTCTTTTGGTATTACAGCAAAAGGAACAGAGCTAGTCCTGGCAAAGTTCTCTGCTCTGATTATGTATCCACTTTTATTCAATCACTGGATTGCTCTGTGTCTGACACTTGGTCAATAGTGCAATCTACCACTGATCAGAATAAAACAGCCATCCTAGAATACCTTGGAATTTCATTAGTTTCTTTTCAATGTTGTCTTTATAACTAGGTGATTACTTGGAAACACAAACTTACAGCATGGTTCCATGCTTTTTCACATAAAGAGCCTGAGAATCTAAACAGCGATGTAAATTTTTTTTCATCAGAAACACTGCTTTTAAATTATTTCCCTTTTGTGAAAAAAAAGAAAAAAAGAAAAAGCCCTGATATAATCAAAGCCATAGATGGATTGCTCATCTCAAAATTATATCTGCTCTTCCCAGCTTCAGAAATTTTGGAGTCTATGTTCTGGTTATCACCTAAATGACCTCCTAGTCTAAATCCATTTTCAAAAGCTTTTTTAAAAAACCCCATTTATTTATAATTCTTACTCCGTGATTCCTGTAAATGTATCAATTAACGTAAATTCCTTCCGTAAGTTTCTACAACAAGCTGGCTATAATTTTTCTGGTCCTCTCTTTCAATATCAATTTCATAATTTTGGAGTCTATTTTCTGGTTATCACCTAAATGACCTCCTAGTCTAAATCCATTTTCAAAAGCTTTTTTAAAAAACCCCATTTATTTATAATTCTTACTCCGTGATTCCTGTAAATGTATCAATTAACGTAAATTCCTTCCGTAAGTTTCTACAACAAGCTGGCTATAATTTTTCTGGTCCTCTCTTTCAATATCAATTTCATAATTTTGGAGTAAATGGAAAAAAAACAGGAGACTGACTACTGCTTAGGTTTATGGGAATTAGACACTCACTGTAGTTGTTCATCACTGATGGCAAAACAGGCACCTTGAAAATTTGCTCTTTGGCTTTAAAGGAGCAGTGGACACCATGTTTTTACTTGTGTGGAACATTTGGTAGTAGATTTGTGCTGTCTTAATCTACTGGCACTTTCTGTAGAACTGTGACTAAAAAGACAGTGGTTGTGTTACATGGTGATGATGATTGTGAAAAGCTGCTGTCCCTTCCCAGGATAAATGAATCAGAACGTGCAATTAATTCTTTCATTGTGCTTTGTTGTTGTTGTTGTTGTTTGGGGTTTTTGTTTGTTTGGTTTTGTGGGCTTTTTTGTTTGTTTGTTTTTTCCTCATGGTTACTTCCTGTTTCTGGCACCCTTTTAGCTCAATGTTTGACCTTGGTTGCATCATGCTCTGCACAATTCGTCGTGAGTCCCTACTGACAGCCTCCAACTGGAAAGTTTTTCCAAGATAAGGTGAAAACAATACTGTCTGCCCGGAGGTTGATCCAGGGCAAGGGAGTGGCCCTGCTTTGAAAGGTTGTCTGAAAGGGCATGTTTGCGCCCAACTCTGAGATCGAATCCAAAGTAAACCTGATTTCTCTCTAGGAAAAGGCTAAGGCAATCCTGTCAAGCCCTCTCTAGTTTAATGTAATCTATAAGCATCTTTCTTAAAGTGGGTCTGTCGACTGAATCACCCCTCTGCTATCTTAGCTGTCCCCCAGGACAAAAACAAGGGTCACATTTGGCTCAGCCTATTTCCCAGGCTGAGCCAGGAGATTTGACTAAAAAATAACGTGAAAGGATCATCCAGCAGTCCCCTGAGATAATTGCCTCCTTCTGCTATCACCCTCAACCTATTGTGACATGAATGCATGCATTGTGTAACCTATTCAGTCCATACCCTGCATTGTTTCTTCTATTGCATAATATCATCCTTAATTTTTGAAGCATTGTTCGCTCTTCTGTTTTATTTGTTTCCTGTTCAAAAACACTTATTTGGCATAATTTTATTTCACTATTGTCTCAGAATTCCTACTCAGCCTCTGATGTTTTCATAGCCTGCAATTTCCTTTGCTTCTCTCTTTGTCATAGTCTTACTTTTCATTTTCCTAGTCTTCTTCATGGTCCAGAGGAGCTTTTATCTCTCCAGTTTTTGCCTGTAGAATAAATCTCTTATGAAGTCTTTTCTAGTTTCTTCCTCGTTTGCTCCTTTAATCCGTTTAGTTGTTTTAGTTTCCATCTACATACACTTTTCCTCAGTAGCCTCCTTGTCTGGGTGCTTCCTTCAACACACACCTGCCTTTTCAAGCTCTGTCTTCCACATTTGGCATATTTGTCTGCATTTCTGCCCTCTCACAACTCATTAATCTCCAATAACTTGAAGCTGCATGTTAAAGTGTTGTTTAAGGAAAAGACTACGTAAAACATGGGTGGTGACATGGACATCTTAGTGGCTCATCTTCAAATGTGATTGAGGCCTATCAAGCTGTGGGAGCTGTAGTATTCTTCTGCGTCAAGAGATGAAGAAGAAAGTCCAAGCATCAAAATGAGAGGAAGTAGGGAGGAAGGGACAATGACCTTTAAAATCCATTTTGGGTTCTTTATTTGTTTGGGAGCTTGGCCTTTTACCACTGTCTCGTTAAAATATATTGACATTAAAATACAAACTATTAAAAAAGGCACCTAATTAATAGCAAGATCAGACTAATCTCTCTCCTTAGGTGAGTTCTTGTAGCACAGTTGTGCTGGGAGAGGCTTTGTGCAGGGTCAGGTGGTTGGTCCTCAGTACAGCTGTTAGGTTGTGTCCATCAGCTGTAACACCCTCCCCGGTTTGCTCCTTACGCTGTTTATGAAATGCAGCGACAGAACATCTTTCGTCCTTGCCAGCAGATGCAGCTGGTAAAGCAGACTTTTTTTTTTTAATGTGAATTCAGTAAGTGGGATATGGTCTTGATGTGCACAACAAACCCCCAAATATGTAAAAATAAGAAGGAAGCTAACCCCAAACACTTCTCCGAGTGCGTAGAGGTAGATTTATTCTACTGTGTAATCTATCAATGTATTTGTTTTTCTACCATTCAGTAGCATCTAAAGGACTAAGATTTATAATGAACAACATCTTATTTGAGACTGCTTCTAATCTTCATCTTGTGAAGGGAAGGATTTTGATAAATTGGCATTCCCTTGCATCCTATTTCTTTAGCAAAGTCAGTCACGCCTTTGCCTGAAAAAAATATTGCATAAAGACTGAAATGGAGGTCCTCTGGATTAAAACAAATAGCTCTTCCACTGAGTGGTCATCTGCAGCATTTCTCACACAAAACTTTTCTGTTTTTTTTTTATCAGGGTGGTTTTGTAAGGAACTTGGGGATGGTGGGAGACTGCCTGTGATGGGCTTGTTCTAAGAGTAGCAGAAGCCACAGACAGGGCACATCAGTTAATGAGCAAGTTGTGGAGCTTGGTGCCAGGAGTTCGTCCTTCCATGATTTGCTTGAAGCATCTCAAGATGATGAAACAGCAGAAACCTCTGCCTTTTTGCCTGGTTCCAAGGGTAGTTCAAGTCATCAATCAGCCCAAGCCTGTAAGCGTAAATATACATATGCCTGTGCTCATTTGACCTCTTCTTTAACAGCTTCACTTTGAAAACACCTGCACTGATTATGATTTGTTCCTTCTTCGAGAGCAGGTTTGTGCAGCTCTAACTAAGAAAAGGTTGTTTTAAATGTGATTGGTTACATTGGAATTGGCTTTTTTTCTTTTTTGCTACTTTTTTTCAGCAAACCACTGCATAGCAACACATTTGTGCAGAAATATACAACTATTACAGGTATTAAATGAAAATAAGTTGATGTTACTATCAAGCTAATGGACAAGCCAATTACTATGCTGCCTACAAAAATTACATATCATAAAGAAACAGAAGAGAGAACTGTGTATTTTGCTTCACTGTCATTTCTGTGTTAAACCAATGTGTTTTCTATAGACTGTGAATAGCATAGGCTGCTATTTTGTAAATATTCCTCCTAGATTGCATTTATTTTATTTTTTATGTTTAATTTTTGCTTAATTGTCTATCTAGAACAAATCTGAATTATCAATATCTGTAGCAGGAAACTACTGCAGTTTGCAAACTGGTGGTGTCTTTGGGTTTGGATAAAACTATGAGATAATACTTTTTCTGCGGGTGAATTTATGGCTATATGTGTGGTGAGGATCTTCTGAGAAATGACTTTCATGTGTTTTCAATAGATTTATTACTTTTTTTTTTTTTACTATGGTGGCATTTTCCTCTCTTTGGTGCTGGTAGTGATTTCAGAAAAGCAAAATAAAAACAAAAATTGTGTAAATATTAGCCTTTGCTGAAGTTTATAGACTGACTCTAAAGCAAATGCTGGTGTTATAAAAAAAATAAATATAAGGCTTGATCTTTAAAGATAAGACAGACGCTTCACCTATAGCTCTTTCAACAGAAGACTGTGATGAGATGATCCATAGCTATCAACTTAAAGTGTGAAGGTGTTATTTGTGGGGAGTATTTCGTAATTTGCTAGGTCTGTTTGACAACAGGAAGACTATAGGAAAGTATCTAATTGTTGATAATGTTATTTTTAAAGGAGTGGAGTTAGATACAACTTCAGATTATTGCTTGATGTCTCTGTGATCCATGAATCTAATACTATTTACTTCTAATGGAACTTAGCCAAGTTTATCAAGATAAATAAATGCTTTTCAAATGCTAAAATATGAAAATAGGTAGTGCCACAGAGTGAAAGACATGGAATAAAGACTTAGATTTTTTTCATAAAGAGTGAAAATACAGGCAAATGATTGTTCAACATACAGAGCTATGCAAAAGCTCACTCTACAAAAATTCAAAATATTATTGGCTGGAATATTACTCCAGACTTCAGGGCAGGTGCTTAGGTTTTTAACTACTTCAGTAGAAGAGAAACTAAGTCTTCAATAAAAGAAATTCAGTAGCAACATTACTAGCTTGCATAAGAAAATGAAGGCTAATACTCCAGCTGTATCATCCCTACTTCAATAGCTAGCTCCCCAGAACCCTGAATAACATGTTAAGGAAAAAACCAACCTCTGAAACACCGTTTTACCTCTTAAATATGCTTCTCTATGCAAGGGATACAAAAATGTCAATGACTACATTGGCTGTAAAATCATCTGCCCTATACAGAGGAGTAGGCAATGTGTTACTAGCTGAAGCTATAACCAGACAACACATAAAGGAAACTTCCTGCAGCAAATGCACCCTTTCACTGTCTCCTTGTCTGTTGAACAGCATGTTAAAATATCAGGGTAAAATACTTCAACATATACAACAGCTTATGCTGAACAAGTAATAGAGTAGGAAAAGATATTAAATTGCAACCCTGTTGGAAAGTTTAAAATTTGGCTGAGTTAACTTTCCTCTCCTCTATCCCTTGATCAAAGATGCTGTTATAAATTGAGATATATGAACCAAGGCACCAATTTGGTAGCTCCTTTTTTTTCTTTCTGTCCCAGCTAATAGATATTAAATTTTGTATTGAGCAGTCTTCTCACCCTACTGAGGTCAATTGGTTTAAAATGTACAGAAGGTAAGAAATATATAATATTTTCTCCTGCCTTTGTGGGGCTCTCAAACTGTTTTACCTCCTTAGAGTCAAGAGTAGAAAGTCTGTAAAGAAATGAATTATTAATCTCTGATTTGTGTAGGCAACAGAATCCCTTTACTCAAGGAGTAGCATTTCTTCCATGCTTTTGGATGTTTTCTTCCTTATATCAAATTCTGACCCTTTGGTAAGGTGTCTTCTTTTGACTAACAGATTTGCTGGCTTTCATAATCACACTGCCTTTACTTCTAATCGGTGCAAGAGTTCAGTTTGGGGAGCTTGGTGGTCAGGTTATAATCAGAGCTACATCTAACAGAGTGCTGGCAAAATAAAATAAAGCAAAAAATCCAGTATGCAGAAAACTGTGCCTTCTGGATGAATATGGATGGAGCTGTAGTTTTGAACGTGTTGTTCCTGCCCCCATTTGCACAAATCTCCATGTGTCAGAGAAGTGAGGGATGACGGAAGAGGTGGTAGCCAAGTGTTACAAATGCTTTCTGCTTGTTCTAGAAAAGTTACAGCAGCCTTGTAGGATACTCCTTTTGACCTGGCTTGTTGGCTGGTATTAAAATTCTGTGTAAAAGTGCTGGTGGTTTCATATTGAGTCATTAGAGCATGTGAGACTAGTTCTGGAAATGAAGGAGAAGACAAGGGCTCATCAGAAGAACCTTTGAAGTTGTCCAGAATGGGGAGAAACTCAGACTCTTTTATTTTTTTTTTTAATAGTATAAATTTCTTCACATAATCTACATCCTGTAATTCAGTCTATATGAGCTGTGGCCTGAAGCTGCATGGGAAAACAGCTTGCCTATAAATAGACAATTAGGTATAGTCCTATGCTGTATATATCCCAACACCACAGTAATTTCCTGGCATTGCTAGTTTATGAACATGTGAACGAAGTTTCTGCCAAAGCTGCCACCTGTGATGAACCGAGGTAAAATTTAAGTGTTAGCCTAGAAGTTAGCTCTGATCTAATGACCATAGTCATGACCAATATGATTGTGAAGTTGTGGTAATCTAGTTGTTTGTCCTCATATTAATGAATTGAAAATCATACTTTGCAAATCAAGTACCAGAGCACAGAAAAAACGGCATTTTCAATGGTTCTTGAAGGATTTTGGGAGGAAGAAGAGTATGAACTCAGAGTACTCTAAACTAGAGTCTAAAGCAATCTTCTTGATAATTCTTCCTTTACCTGGCTAAGATGAAAGAAGCAGGGTGAGATGTAATGTGAGAAAAACTACAAAGCTGGTGAATAAGATCTGTTCCAGAGGTACAGGCCAGTCTTTTCCAATCCCAGAGAAAGTGTGGTGAGGATCATTAGACAAGATGCATCCTAAATATCCTTCCCAAGAGAGGTAATCTTGTATCTTGAACCCTCTGGTTCCAAATAGATTCAGTGGTGAAAAATGAAATAGAGGAGGATGAGTTTCAGTGTTGCTGAATTCTTATGAAAGAGTCCTGGGGATTATAGAGGAGCATCGTGTCAGGCTAGGGGAGCACTGTTTTCCAGATGGAAGTCACCACAAAAGCAATTCTCTTCACAGAAAAATGACCTTCTTGCTTCCCTCATGGAGGAGAGTGCTTTCTTGTCTCTATCCCTGCTTTTCAAAATGCATTGAAGTTTATGCCAATGCACATCTCTACCTCTGAACTCCAAACTAGTTATTTTCCCTTGACAAGATGAAGGAGCACGCAGACATCCATATTTACCAGACAGATGCCATGTCAAAGCCAGTGTTTGCATTTACTGTTGCTATTTGACTCATCTCTGAGAGTTTCCAAGGTCTTGCTTGGTTCTTAAATCCATGGAACCAAAACTCTTGTTTGCTGTATGGCCTTTCACATTCATACAAAATGACATCAATCGTGACAATTAATATTTCATTAATTTAAATTTTGAATTTTATTTATTTGTGTATTTGTTTTATTTCAGTGTAAATGGAGTTAGCAGAACATGCTTTATTTTATCTCTGCTATTACCTGAATATATCAAACCTGCAAACAAAGCCCAAAAGAATTTTTCCTGGCAATCTCAACCACAGAGTGTTCATGTGTTCCACTGTCCTAACATTATTGAAGCACTGATTTGAGGGAGAACAGATCAGTAATGCTTTAATAATCACTATATTTAGTGAAAGTACTAACTTTTTCTTTCTTTCCTTCACTCTCTCAGTACAAGTAACTGATTGATTTCCTCCTGGACAGATGTTTTTATCCCAATTTAACATATGAGTTAGTGTTTCAAAAGGCCCAACATTTTAAGATATATTAATTTCATGTTTACATTTTACACACATCTGGGTGAGAGCACCATAGCTGACACCCATTACTGCATGTTTTACTCTTCAGCAAAGAGAAAATAAGGAATAGCAAGAATATAGCCAAGTAACGTCTAATTGCATGATAAATTTTGCTGGATATCCAGTTTCTGTTCTGAGTGCTTCACTGAATATTGCTACATGGCTCACTCATACACTACTTTGAGCACTATTATACAATTTTTTAAATACTACTTTAAAAAGTACTTTTAAAAATACTGCTACTATTAAATTGTCTCAATCCTCCTACAGTGAAGAGAAAGAGGAACCGGTAGAGTCCAAATGTTACCCTGCTGAAAAATATTTTACACCATCTTTTGTGAACACTGTCATATTCCCAGTGCTTCTTCAGGATTTGTTCCTCCACTTCTGCTCAGCCTGGGTGCTTTCTTCCCACTGCTTTTCCTCATGCATTAGGGTACAGCCAGGGACAGCGATATGACATATTGCAGATAACATCCTAACATATTAAATAAGGATGTTCAAACATAGTGACAGATCCCGTTGTATGATGATACATCAGGGCAGCCCAAAGATAAGAATTTTAATATATTCTATTATAGAATCACTTAAGTTGACTAAGTGATAGCTGGGGGGGAATAGCTTGTAGCTTCCGGAAAGGGTTAAGAGACCAGCATCGAGACAGAATTACATGGGTGCTACAGGGAGACAGAGGTAGGAGTAAGCAAAATATACCTGTGAAAGAAAAAACTCCTCTATCTCTTTAAGTAATACATGATACAGCAAACGTAATTTTTTTCCTTACATGGAGGATGAGATGAGCCCAACAGAGGTGACCTGCAAAGACAGACTCCTTTCTGAACTGTCCTCAGCCACAACTTTTCTACGGTTTCTCTGAGTATAGGCTATGAATACCGACCATTAGATCACAGAATCTCAGAATAGTTTGGGTTGCAAGGGGCCTTTGCAGGTCACCTAGTTTAACCTCCAACTTCAGCAAGCACAAACATCTTCAACTAGATCAGGTTGCTCAGAGCCCCGTCCCACCTGACCTTGAGTGTTTCCAGGGATGGGGCATCCACCACTTCCTTTGGAAACCTGTTCCAGTGTCTCACCACCCTCTTTCTCACATCTAGTCTAAATCTACCCTCTTATAATCTAAACCCATTATCCATTGTCCTATTGCAGCAGGACCTGCTAAGAACTCTGTCCCATCTTCCTTTCAAGCCCCCTTTAAGTACTGGAAGTCTGCCCTAAGGTTTCCCTAGAGTTTCTCTTCTCCAGGCTGAACGGCCCCAACTCTCTCAGTCTGTCTTTGCAGGAGAGGTGCTCCATCCCTCTGATTAGCTTTTTGGCCCGCTTCTGGTCCTGCTCCAAACACACCTTTCCTACACTGAGGACCCCAGAGCTGGATGTAGCACTCCAGGCGGGATGTCACCAGAGTGGAGAACAAGGGTAGAATTAACCCCCTGGACCTGCTGGCCACAACAGATACTTTGGTGGTGTCAGCCTGCCTCATTTTTCTTAAACCTCTGAATCTCATCTTTGCCAGGTGGTGAATGAGCAGACCTATTTCTGGATGATGGAAAAGGGAAGAAAGTGCCAGGAGTGTTTGACTTATTGACCTGCAGCCTGGTCTTTGCCTGTATCTGATGAGGTATCGGAGTGGTGGGCTATTGCAAGCTGGATGTGGATAAATCACCCTGGTGGCCTAATGTGTTGTTCACTCTCCCTAATCCACACTCCACCATCCCTCCCCCCACCCCAGATCCTTCAGATCTGATGAAGGAGCTGGCATGGGAAGCGTCCACCACGGATTTATTGTGCCCAACCAAATTGATGTGACCTGCTGTTGTTTTAAGGAGCTGTGCCATGCCCTGCAAGGAAACTTGGATACCACAGAACTAAATGGAAAATCTGTTGTAGGATTCATACAAAAGCTGGGCTTGACTGAAAGCTCTTTTTCAACCTTAGTGATTCTATGATTCTATGAAAAGTGTAGTAACTCCTTTTAATTTCTGATTTTCCTTAGATATTCATCACTGAGAACACTATCAACTGTTTTAAAATGTATTTCTTTTTCAGCTGCAAAGTATTTTTCCGTTTTGAGTTAAATTTTAGCCCCAGAGAAAGCATCTACCAGAAATTTGACTTCCAGACTAAGAAAATATATTTCAGAATTAATCATTAAGTACAACTGAAGATTTTAAGCATGTGAAGGGCATTTCCTTTCATATTAGGAAAGGGTCTCTTTGCCTTTCCCTTCATAACAAAGATAACATGTTTTCACCTGGAACTACAAGCCACTTTGGTTAAAGTATTTGAATAGTGAAAAGTATTTACTTCCATGATATCTGAAAAGAAAAGCAGTGTTGTATTTGAATTACGGGATCTGTTTATAAAGGAAGTGCCAGTTTCACCATTGAGGACACATAACTTAATTCAGAGATATTACATCAGTGTCGAATTTGGCTCTAAGTACTGAAAGCACCATGATAACTGTATTTATATTTGGCTTTCATATATACTTAAGTCTGGCAAGTGTATCTCGTGGGCACCTGTTTGACGCAGAGATTCATGGAGAATGCCAACATTTGGTCTTGATATTTAAAAACAATTTGTTAATTGTCAAGAAAAGTAAACTGTTAACATCTTTATTTACTGATGAGACAACACGTCAGTACTGGAACCTATTCAAAATGGACAGCCATTTATTAGTCTCTAAAGCATTGAAGTTTTAAACTGCAGCCATTTTTTTTTTTTTTTTTTTTTTTTGCCTTCTAAGTTTTGATTTTGCTTACGAACAGTCCTTAAGTAGATGTTTCATTTTACCAAAGGGTTACATAGCTCACTTTCTATTAAATGTCGTACACAGCTTGTGCCAGAGGGAGATTTTGGACCCCATGAAATGTGAAATAAACTCTTTCTGATTTACTGTTCCCTTCTGTTCACTCCCTTTTCTTTTCTTCCATATCATGTCTTAGTGCATCCCAAAGCTGCGGCTTTCAAAGCTGCAGAATTTGTGTTTTTGGTCGTTTTGTTGTGGTGCTGGAATTATTTACAAAGCTAAAATTACAGAACCAGCCCCATGTTCCAGGTAGGGCTGTGCCAGCAGGCAGAGAGGATTATCAGAAGAGAATGTGGCGAAGATGGACTGAACAAAGGGAAGAGCCGTCACACACAGCCATACAGGCAACCTGGTGGAAGGCGCTTCCAAGGAAATCAGTGTTTCAGCCCGTGTGTGAGCGCAGCTTTGAATCGGTTCCCTTGAGTACCTGATAACAAGCTGCCTGGAGGTCAGTGTGGTCTTAGTGAGCTTTTGGATAAGTAGCCTCATGCTGCTGTAGCTACACGGCTCTCTGTTTTCCAGTTCAGGAGTCTGAATGTAGATCAATCCGTGCACACAAGCTGCAACCCCACCACTGAAAGCAGCGTCGCCAGTGAGTCGCCGTGGTCCCGTTTCACAGAAAGGTCACAGCATGTGCACCCTCCTTGCCTGAAACGAGAGGCTGGCTGTAAAAATCCCTATGTTCCAGCAGCCTGGTTCTTTCTCCGGCTCAGCCCCTCATGTTCTCCCTCTAAAGTTATTTCCCGTCTCTCCCTCATCTTGTCCTTCCTTTTGCAGTGATGTTATTTTTGTAACTGTCTTCTTGCTCCTTCCTTGGATAAAGAATGCCAAAGAAAATTGGTTTCTACATGATACTACTTTGCATATATTTAATGTGCATTACTAGGAGCAAGGGAAAGAACAAATATGAGCCCCAAGTGTGACTCTGGTTTAGATTTGCAGCAAATCCTGCTCAGTTGGCTCCTG
>VZRS01000666.1:142208-169708 GCA_013398055.1 Ifrita kowaldi | reverse complement strand
AGCACAGGAGTGTGCCTTTCATACCTGTGTCTCTTATGTCTGATGCAGATGTATAACTGATATTTTCATTCTGCAAATGTCTATGTGTAGGAAGAAAATGTAGCTGGTTAAGAGGCCATAAGCAGTTTTAAAATGCTTTCTTGCAGGTCTGTATGAACTTTGTGATTCTGAATGCTGAGTAAGAAGATATTCCCCCTGTGAATGTGATTGAAGTAGCCATTAAGCTTAAAGTTCAGGGTTTAAATAGAGGACCTTTGTAAAATGTTTTCTGGAAAATGGATACTCTCCTGCAAAGTGTTGGCTTGAAATACAGGAAAGATAATGACCCATGCATATACATGTTGGATAAGTGACTGGGGTTTATAGACTGTGGGTATGAGGCCCTTCCTCTCAAATGCTGCTAAAGGTGCTGCAATATCAATCTCCTTGTTTGAGGACAAAAAGCAGTGTCTGTTTTACAGTGTCTTCAGGAGATGAGTCTGTGTCTTTGACTGGAATTCTCTGTATACCTCAGATACAAACAGCTGGAGCAGAGTTTCAGGTGAGGGTAAGCATAAAGAGAGGTACCCGAGATGTTTCTGTTTCCAGCCTTGGGGAGTAGAAACAGCTTTTGCCTCGGTGCATTTTCTCGTGGCACAGAGCACAGATTTGGGGTGGTGGAGGTGGGTGCTGCAAGCGAGACATAACATTTTGAAAAGTGCAGTGTTTTACAGAACATGCCCTTGCAGTAAGCAGCCCCACAGTGCTTGGGCTCCCAAGGAACAGATTAAGGCCATGGCTGCAAGTTTAAATTCTTTGATGGAAGCTATTGCCTGCTGGATGGGTTGATAAGGTATGCAGCTTAAAAAAAAATCTTATTATGAAGATGAGATGCCATTATATCAGTTATTGTGGCCCAAGACTGGATGTTTCAGAGTGCAGCCTGAAAATTAATACCTTAAATAGTGGCGTGATAGTCATGTAGAATAAATGCAGGCTGTAACCAGCTATGAGGTAGATGGTATACTTGCAGGGTCAAAAATCCCCTAAACCTAGTAATGTAGGATTTAAATTACCTTTTTTGCTATTTGGGGCTACTGCTTCAAGACATAAGACATCATTTTTAAGGATATTTCTTCTAAATTAGGTTTCATTTCACACCCCAATAAAAATTTTCCTTAACTTTCTATTTTTGTTGCTCTCTGGGGAAATGTTTTCTTTTTAAATTTTGTTTAATCAAAATGTTTTCCTAAATACGAAATTTGTCCAGAGTATTTTCATCTATGTTTTGAACAACACTTAAAAGTTAGTAAGAGCACTGTATCCCTTTAGCACTGTCTTCTACCTTGTTATAGATCTTCTCTAAAATTAGTGTGATAATGTGACTCTGTGTTATAGGGCAGTCACTTTACAGTGACCTTAGCCAGAGAGATAAAAAGTCATGGTCATTCAGGCAGAGGAGGAGCTCAGGTGTCCAACCTGCTGCTCCAAGCAGGGTCAACACTGAATTCAGACCAGTTGCAGCACTGGGCTTTGCCCAGCTGGGCAAGGTTGAAAACCAAGGTTGAAAAATCAAGGCAATAGAGCTGTAGAAGACAGGAAGCCATTAGTACTGGTAATTGGGGACAAAAATATTTTACATTTTAGTGACTTAGCATGTTTAAGCTTAGCACAGGCTCATTCTTTTATCTCATGATGCTGTGCTAAAATCATCTTGGCAAAGCAGGTGGCCGAGAAGGGTGTCAGCAAAGAAGCAGCTGCAGTCTCATCATTTAGTCTCAGAAGTGCCTTCCACTTCCTTATTAAAGGGGCACATAGGGCAGTGATACTGTGCTGGAAGGACTCCCACCTCGTTTTCTGGGGCCACAGCTTGCCTTTGGAGCTGGAACTGAACCCGCCCCCTCCCCAACACCCACACACTCCGGCTTTTCCCTTTCTATGGCACAGTGTTTCATGTATTGCCCCATTAAAACACTTTCCTTTGTTAGGGAGTTCTCATTCCTCTTTAATTATGTCCTCCAGAGTGGCATTCAAGGATAGGTTATTTTCCTTCTTTGTAGAGGATGTGGAATAATTTTCCCAAGGCAGTTTTAACTTCCCCTTTCCTTTAGTAATCCTAGTGTTTTAAATTACTCCTTTAATCACCGTCTCAAAGTAATCACCATGCAATAACCTGTCCTGTGATTCTGACTCAGGAATAAGAACTTCCCCTTTTCTGTGGCTGAGGAGGTGACTGAGAAATGACCATTTTGTGTTTTGCTTTTAAAACATTTGATTAATTGTGCTCTTTTTTTATTTCACCTACTTTTTAAGAGGATCTGAGTTGGAGGAGGGATAATGTTTCGTGGATGTTTCAAATTTCCCTTCTTGTTTTAGGATTTTTGATTAACTCCTCAGTTTTAATGATTATCATCCTCTGCAGAATTCACTTCCATTAAGAACCATCTTTTCCAGATCTGATTAAACTCTCTTTCTTTAGCTCTTGTTGAGCCCTTTGTGATATGTGGAATCCAGCAGGGCTACAATTAACCAGCTCTGCTCCTCAGAGAGTTGCTTGAAACCACCTTTTAAAAAACCTATAGAAAAGAATTAAATGTGTGGTCTCCATCTCTGTGAAATGGCAATGCTTACGAGAATAGATACCACACTTTTCTAAGAATACGTGGGGCAGCCTTTTTTTTTTTGCCTACAGAACCAGTTCAGCATATTCTTTCCTATGTGGCCTTCACTTTCATTCTTTTCTACTAACTTTGCTTTCATGGATCCCAAACAAAGAGAAACAGTGGACAGGGATGTTCAACATTTGTTCCTGGACTATAGTTTTTGCGCCGCCAAATTACGAGCTTTGGCATGCGAGAATCCCAGTACAATTGGTTCAGGAAATTTTAGATAGCTTGTGATTTCTTCCCAGTTCTTCTGCAGCTTGCACTCACAGTTCTCTATTTCAATTTAGTCAATTTTTAGCTGTATCCATAGGATGGCAGCTTTGGATGGAATGTAGACGGTGCTGAAATGGATGGTGAACATCTCTGTGAATGAGTCATGAAGACAGAAAGCAAAGCCTGCTTTTACAGATGACAAGAAATCATTCCCATAATATTCTCAAACTGCCTTGAGGAAGCTGCTTGGTTCTTTGTCCATTTTTAGAGCCTTGGGAGTGTGTGACTACTGGGAGCAGGATGCCTTCCTTATCTGAGAGGACTTTTGCAAACTCTTTCTTGGGGGAAATCTAGACTTCCCTCCTTTGGCTCTGGAGATATCTGAGGATTTGCCAGCAAACTTTGTTAATCACAGAATTGTTTTCAAAGCACAGATGAAGCTGATTTTGATCTTTTTGATCTGGGACATATTATTCAAAGAAAGAAGCCTGGGTGTTTGCAAAGCATGTACTGAAGGTAGAACCCACCTTGCCTACCGATTGAAACATCGCAATGCACAAAACTAAACTGTTTAGGACATGGGAGTGTGCAGTGGAATAGCTGGCACTAGCATGGGGTTAATGCTTCTGTCCTCTCCACCCTCTTGATTTCCCAAATAAAAAGGTGTGGTGGAGGCTAACCTGGGACTTGCCCTCTCTTAAATCTGGGCAGGCCAGTCCTAGGTTGAAAGCTGACTGGTAGTTTATGCATTGGTAACTACTATTGGTAAAGCGATTTCTGACACTGAAAGATCTATTTCCCAACCAGCTGTTGGTTTTGTCCCAGTCTACTGAGGCAAAACTGACTGAATCCCATTATAAGAAAGCCAAGCAGGCTAAGCCTTTCAAACCTAAACATACAGATCATGTCTGAGAATGCTGCTGGCTGAGGAGCTGATCAGACTCCACATGCACAGAAAGAAGCTGTACTGGAGACCACGGGATAGTCACTCATGCCCAAGTTTTCAGAAAAGGGGTTGAGTTCACACCATACTAGCCAGCTGTGAAAAACCCCACCCTTAAAAATAGGCAAGAAAAAAAAATGAGCAAGAGAAGAGATAAGGCTATACTGCTCACTGGAGTTCTTCCTATGCAAAAAAAAATTCTCTTCAATCATTTTTTATATGTTATACTCTGTGTTACAGTGTTCCAGATACTCAGGGTAGGATCACAGTCTTATGTGTATAAGAAACAGCTGGGAGAATGAATCCATTCCCAAAATGAAATTTGGTGGTTAATAGCTTCAAGCTTTGAAATGGGTAACTTTTAGAAGAAGCAGATGGCTAATAATGAAGCAAAATTTATATGTGATCACATGATGACATTTAATTTTTAGAAAATAGTTTCTTTTGCTGTCATTACATATGTTTTCTATGAAACACTATCTTGTGGCCACTGTGACTTTGAGCCAATACAGACTGACACTGCCACTACCCTGTGTTTTCCCTCCCATACCCTCACTCCTGTGCAGCCATTTCTGCACCAACACTTCTGTGGTTTAAGAAGTGGGCTGGGGCTCAGAAATTGAGATGAGTTAAAATAATAGAAGAAAATATTAACTGAAAATACGCATTTCTAATGAGAGTTAAAGCCAAGGTTCATCTCCCCTCCCTGGTTCAGTTCAGATAACTCTCTTTTTTGTAGTCACAAACACGCTGTGGGGGTCAGAGAGTTGATGGGGCAGGTGGGACATGGAACCCACAGTTCTTTTCTTCTGAAGGTACTGTGGGAAGGAGACTCTGAAGCAATGATCTAATTTATATGCTAAGGCTCTGAGTCAAGTTAAGTTTCTTGGCAGTGTATGTGGTTTTGGGGTTTTTTTGTTTCCTGTTCTGCTATGCGGTTTTTCTGGTGTTTATTTTCTTGTTTTGTTTTTAATTATTTTTTTTTTTTTTGGTAAATGACTGCCTTGAGAATTTTGGGTTAAAAATCCATCATTGGTTTGCCTTCACTTCAAATATAAAGTCCATTCATGCCTCTACCCCAAATTTTGTAGCTCCAAAGTAACCCCAAGGTTATGCATGCACGTCAAAAGTAAATAACCGAGCGACAATGAACCAAGAGAGGTCAAGATATCCAAGTTCAGCAGATGTATTGCAGCAGCGACTCAGGAGGACAGCACATTAGTAAATTAGGCTTTTGCCAGATGTAAAAGCTGATCCTTTTTCAATTGGGTATCATCTGAAAGGTCAAGAAGTAATGAAGCATGGGCGCACAGATCCCCTACTGCCATGTGTTGCTACAAACTCTTATCTCATAACGCACTGGCAGTTACAAGGTACCAAACGTAATAAACCAGCATCCTGGGGGTGTCCTAGTGCAGGTCAATGGTCAAAAGAGTACTCTGCAAGAAATGACAACGGGTGGAACGTGAAGAAGGGGCATTTTGATTTTATGGTTTTAGTGTATTTGCAATTTTCTGATATTTCACATTCCAGGGCTCTCCTGTGATGCAACTGAGAGCTGTTTACTCTTGAATAATTATCAAAAGATCAGAAGCCAAATACTCTTCTGATTTACACCAGAACATATTAAGCTACCTCTGTTGATTTTTAGCTAATTTGGAGGCACTCCAAGTGCATACTGGTGTAACTGACAGGAGAATTTGGCCCTGTATCTCTGCAAGAAATAATTTCCTAGATGGATAGGAGTCCTGGTACCAAGGTAAATGTGACAGAAAATCTGTGATTAGGTTGGATTGACTTCCACACTGGAAACCTTTTTTGTAAATACTATATATAAATACCAGAAAAATGCTGTTTGTTTTATATATCTGTGGATAAACACAATTTTATTAGAGCTACCAATATGTAATAAGGGAGGTAGCCATTTTAAGTAACAGATGTTCTATAGCAGCCCCCACAAAACAGGGGAAGGAATAAAACAATCTTAAAATATTGTTGAAAAAGGAGTTCCATGTTACCACTAAAAGTAGACCTGGTTTTGTTTTTGTCAGCTCTTTAAACTTCTACATCTTGGTTCTTCAAATTGTATCCCCTCTAATATTAAGAAAAAGTCAGTAAGGACCACACTTTTCCCTAAGGAATAATGCACTTTTTCAAATGGGCACACCACTTCTTGAATCAGAGGTCAGAGTTAGGAACACCTTTCCTAAGTATTTTATTCAATGTTTATCATATGTGATAAAGTGATTCCTTGTCTACGTAGATACTTGTATTTCACAGTCTAATTGCTGTTTCCTAGTTTTGTGACAAAAACCATAAGTGTTTCTGACATCCTCTTAAGCCACCAGCGGGTCAATAAATCATTGCAACCACTCATTTTTTCCTGAACTTCTGCTTGCATCAAAACAGAGAGAAGGATGGAAACAAGCTTAATGGCTTAGACTTGGACACATTAATACAATTCAAATTAATGTTTTCCTTATCGTTACAGATTTCATACTCATAAGCGTTTTTCAAGTGCCATGAACAACTGCTCTACTTCTGTACGTTGTTATTTTCTTTTTTTCTTGTACAGCAGTATCTTTATTTCTAAGTTCCTTGGCCAGTGGTTGTTTCTGCTTCACTTAATTGTAGATGTATCATATCTTCTAGTTTCGTTGGGATCAGTTCCTCATTTATTGAGATCATTGCAAAATCCCAAACCTTAATGGGACTAGCTTACTTTTCCACAGATATTGACACATACACCACTTCTACTGTCTCTTCTTGGTCTCTGCTTGTCTGCTCTGTTGTAGACCGTGTTCCAAGTTCCCATTTGATACTGCAAGCAGTAAAGTTATGGAAACTTTCCCTTAGGACCAATACTCTTCCTCATTTTGTCCTTAGTGAAAAGTAAATCAAATCCCATCAAAACCCTCAGCATGGAGTGCTAGCTACAATAGGGCACAGGAAACTTAATCTGCATGGTCTGGGTGTTTATGCAATCCAGACATTATCAGTGAAATATCTCTCTGCTGAAGGCCAGAGCATCAGTCTAAAGATTTTTCTACAACATTAGTTGCCTGCCTGTTAGCTTTTTAATTATGTGGAATGGTCTGTGAAGTGTTTACACCTCTGCCAATAGCAGTTAGGCACTCCAGGGCCCCACTGAAGTCATCGCTGGAAGTCAGGAACTCCATATGTGCTTCATTGTCATAGAGGATTAGTCAAGAGTTCCTACCTTTACTTTCTGCCGTGTTTTCAAGCTCTGAGTATTTATTCCACACGAGTTTTACCCCAGTCAGTTGTTTTAGTCCCAACATATTCTCACTCCCCAGCAACACAACCTTAAACCCCACAAATAACGGCATAAGTCAAATGTAATGTGGTGGGAGACATGAATCATAACATTTGAGACAGCATCTTTGCCTGAATCTGTGATTCATTCTGATTTATTGACAAGAAAACATGGCAAAAAGTTTCTGCCTTTTGTGTTGGCTCCTTTTATTTTTAAAATCCATCGCTGGTAACTAAGCTGCAGCCTATTTATGGTCAGAACTCTGCAGTGGTTTACCTGTAATGTCAAGTACCGGTGAAAGCCACTCTTCTGTGCAACACAAACACTTACTAATCCATACTGTTGCCTTGAGACTGAAGGGTTACTCCAAAATTAACCTTGTCTTCAGCACAGGGTCTCTTAAATTGTGTTCAGTTTCTGTGCATATGTTTTAACGCAGACATCCTAGTGTACAAATAAACTGTGTGTCTGGTTAACTTGGGACCTACCCAATGCACTTTGATATTATGCAAGATCTTGTTAACTTTATCTATGTCTCACTGCCTTTTCTGCAGAAAGGGAGAAGGGGAAATTGGATCAAGGTCTTAGTTTACAACTATTTATCAACAGTGTGAAAAAAAATCAAAGCCACATTAATAAACTAAATATTACCTCCCACTGATCGCTGGCTACTAGGCAGATAGAGTTCTTTCTGATGGACTCCTAAGAGGGTCTTCAATAAAGCAAAATATTGAGCTTGACGTTTCTCCTGCTTGCTGCCAGGAAGGTCTAAATTGAGTCCCAGTTGTTTTTCAGATTAATCCATTTGAGGGTATAGAATCTGGCAAGAGTATTTTACAACTTTTTGAAAATGTGTTTAAGCTTAATGTGGTTTTGGGTATTTCATGTATGTGTGCTTAATTATAAAACACTCATCTTCTATCAAGTACAAGGTATTAGCATGAATGCCTAAAGAGAATTGGTAGAAATAAGCAGAGTGCAGCAGCAAAAAGCAATGCTCAGCTTGAATGAGGGACAGAGCCAAAGCATCTGCAGTGCTTTTCTGAAATGTTGCCATGTTTGAAAAGTGATGACTGCTCCTGCAGTACTTCTGTTCCTGGGGGCCTGGTTCTTCTTGTTTACACCAGTTTTAGCTCAGTTGACTTGAGAATTATTATATTCCTGTAAATCAAGAGAAGGAGGAGACTTTGGCTCAGTCTTTGCTATCAGTTGGAGAAATATAATAACTCTCCTGTGCGGATTGTAAAAGAAATCCGAACAGGGAAAGAAGGGTTTAAGAGTTTAGAGGCCATCTTCAGTTCCAAGCCCCTTCTTTTGAAGTTTGGTGAAGGATGTGGTAGTAGCACATGTAAAGGAGGGTTCAGCTTTATGGGCAATTAGCTTTAAAGCACTACATGACGGCATTGCAGCTTACAAGTGGTATGCTCTAGAGCTGGCTGTTAGTTTTTCAACCCAAAGTTTTCCTTAAAAAAACCCCTCCACTCCTTAATGAAGCTGAAATTACTTTCCCTTGAAAGGCATTGGTTTCGGCTGAACTTTTGAAGGAGAGACTTTTTCATCTAGGCTTGAATATTGAGAGGAAATAAAACCACACCCCAGAGGGGAAAATGTCCTCCTGGTTGGATGAACCACAGGTTGGGGGAGCCAAGGTGAGAAGAGGGTTTTGGACATTCTCACATGCCAAGTAAAACTGCAAAAACTGCACAAGTGGTCATCCTGATCTTCATTCTCCCGTTCCTCCCTGTGGTCATCCTGAATGGGAGGTGGTGAGCAGTTTTTATTTCCTGTGAGTGTTAGGCAGGCTACAGCTCTCTGAAGACTCTTAGTGTGTTATCAGCCTCTGTGCTGGAAGCCTGTGGATCACTAAAAGTCTCCTGCTTGAGTTCTGATCCTCTGAGCATTCTGGGCCATGCTTCAGACACCTACCATTATTCCTCAGGTTATCTGATGCTTTTTCAACTTACATTAGAAAACTGCTCCACCTTCTTCAACTCTTTTTTTGTTTTGGAGGCTTTCACAAGCATCAGTTTTGATCTGTGTACACAGCCTGATACATGTAACTAAGACAACAGGCATTACATATATATTTAATATGTGGCTTGTTAAAATCATCTACTACCTCCTATTCTGGATGAGGATAGGCATCAAAACCTCCAACAAAATGTATCCCAGCTCACTGCTCATTCTGGCCACAGTAGCATGTAATTCTTGTAAAGGCAACCAGAGAAAATTTGTCAAGGTTACCAAACTTCCTACTGCTGGAAGCATAGCCACTCTCTGATGCTGGTACATTGCCAGTGACATCTGACAACAGAGTATAACAAATAATCTAATGCTGATCACAAAAAATAGCAGGGAGAGATGGGGTTTATGTAAATTAATTTAGTTTTTAGAATTAATTCTTTGGCATGACTGGCAAGTGAAATCATGGAGGGTTTTTCCTTCCCTGGCTCTCAGATGAGTTTAATACAGCACTATTGTTAGCCCTATAAAAATTACTCCACTATGGGAACACACTTCCTGCATGATCAATCCTATCACATGGATGCAAATAGAACAAGGTTGAATTGGCACGCAGCACACCAGAGTAGGAGTAGCCAAAAAGGAAAATGGTCTGAAATCCCACTGGAATGACTGTACACATGGCTATACAATAGACAAAATATCTGCTCAAAGACAATGAGAAGCAGGGTACCCTCTTTTGCTTCCAAAACATAAGTGACATTCCTCAAAATTATGACATCAAATGACAAAACATGTCCTTGGACATAATGTGTTATTTATTGTGTTTTAGGTTTAGATCAAAAATGATTTGAAAGTGTGATAAGATACCTGAAAATGTTAAATAAGCATATACTGGAAATATTATTGTAATTACACAATGGATTTTCATCAAGTGCTTATAAAAGTGGTTACTGGAAAATTAGCTACTGGTTATATTTTGAAAACAAAGAGTTGAGCTTGACATGTAAACACAAATTAATTTTATAATTTTGGTGGGTTTTTGCTGACTCCTCAAGGCATTGCAGATTTTATTTTAATCTGACAGATCTTAATGGCTTTTAGAAAAAGGTTTTATGAAGAAAATCTCAAGTCATTGCCCAAGGAAGCCAGTCCAAGATTATTCTACCATCTGTGGGCAACTTGGATGCACACAGACATTAATCTATCTACTGGTCATGTCTTGGGTTTACTGACGAAAAAGCTCTTTTATTAAAAATGCCACTTTCTGATCCTTATTGCTCAGGAGGGCTTAAGCCATAATGTGACATCTGTTGGCTCAACCAATTATGTATAAGGCATTTTTGATGCAATGGTTTTGTTAGAACATGCCAAAATCATTGGAACTTTAATTGGAAAAAATTTCACAGGTCCAGATTTTAATTTCCAGCGAGAGTGGGAAGAAGAAGAGGAGAACAGAGTTCATTCATTTCAGAAGAGTCAGTAGTTAAGACATCCATCTGCTGTGAGAAGCCAGATTCATATGCCTGCTCTGCCATTTTCATCTTCATGTGAGTTTTTTGAATGCAGGTCTTAGACCAGCCTGACCTGGTGAATAAAATTGATATTGGAATAAAAAAAAGCGGGGGGGGGGGCTTATTTTGCATTAGACAGTAAATAAAATGGACATCCCTGGCAAAATAAGTCTGACTGCCCTTTAAGCAGCCTGCCTAAGTCCTGGAATAGGCTGAAGACAAGTTGTTATGGAGATGGTAGTGGAAGAAGAAAGAAAATATATGCTTAATGTAAGAGCAGAGAATTGACCTGACACTACTACAGTTGAACTATGAATACCAATATAAACACAAGTCAGGGAAAGCCCTCCTGAGGACAGAGCGTTCAGAGGCAGCTTTTTTAGGTCACAAGCACCCTAAGACTCAAGTTAGAGCTGTAAAGGTCAGCACGAGTCTGTCAAGGTTCCCTTAACTGCAGAGTGAACAACCTCAAATCAGATAAAAGTAGCAGTTCCTGATGTAATAGAAGATATCTAAAGCCCTGAACTGTGTCTTGGTGCCTCTTCATTAGGATTTTAGCTCTGACCAGGAGAGTGGGTTGACATGGAAATCCTAATCCATACCCCTCATGGTTTGCACTATGGTGAGGTCTCCAACCATAGAATTTTATTCCCCTCAGATGAAGCTAAACTGGGATATGTTTAAGAGGAGGCTTAATGGACTATGTCTAGGAGCATGCTTAATGGACTTTAACCATTAACAGAAAATCAGAGCATAGGCTAGGCCTACTTCCTGCCTATGCTGGCAATAAACCATAACCAGAGACTACCAAATGTCAGATTTTATTTATTATTCTATTCTATTCATTAGTTCTGAGTTTTTCAGATGTACATCTATTGAAGGCATAATTTCTTTAATTGAGTACTCATAGATTACCACTGCAGAACCACAGAGCTATATTTTTCTAAGCAAAAGTTTATCACTAAATGATGTGAGCACATATTGAAAAGGGTGTTCTAACTTTACAGAGGTGCCTTTTTAGACTACCCCAGAGCCATATTTGCAGTCTTTTTCCAATGATTTTAGTTTTAATCCCTGATTAAAATGCTTTGTTTGGACTGTGAAAAATAAGTGTGGTTCTGGTCTTCTCTCTTGGGGTCTTCAAGATCCTGCCCTGGATGGAAGATGCCTGAACATACTGCAGGCCAGCAAAGGAAGTTAGAAGCTGGTTACATTTGAAAAGTGTAAGCCTGCTATGGAAGGACTGCTTCAAAGCAGAAACTATGAATTCCTTATTCCTTAGAAGACTTTGACAGAGATTTCTTTGAAATAAAAGGGAGGTGGTGATGGTGGCCCACCCCTGGTGCCACATGAAAACTGTGTTCAGCGTAATCATGATATTTCTAAAAAAGTTTCTAAATAGGGTAGTAGCCCAGTTGGCTGACATATAAGGACCTAGATACGAGATATCTGCATACTATACAAGGGAATAAGTGAAACATCATCAATAAAGGAATTTTGACAGCCTAGTAACATAAATTAAATGTTACAGAAACAAGATTTGCGTGAAGCATTTCTAGCAGTACGTATGAACCCAAGGAGGGAAAAAAAAAGGTGTAGTTAATAATGTTCATTAATTACAAAAGTTTTTTACATCTAAGTTTTCTTGTGTCCTACATTCTAGACAGCTGCCTACTTTGAAACATCATTTTCATCAGATAGTTCGATGTCTTTTTTTGTTATGGTGAATAACCTTGTAGCATCTGTGACGTTCATGTGATTCCTATTCCCATTGGAGGATGAAGTTTCCTTTGGTGAAATGAGATTCTGGCAAAAAAGGCTATTAATAAATGTAACTTCTTATGCGTAGCAAACTATTTTGTGTACTTGCAGCACGGGGAATTCTTCAAATGGTTTTCTTTTATGAATAATTGTAAATTTAATGTTGGCATCAATAACTTCTTTAAATGGCTCATTCTATATCTGCGTTACACACTTCTTAGCAACACAGCTCAGCTTTGATGAATCTTGTGCATAATTTTGGGTTTTACTGTGTGAGTACAAAAGCAAGGAAGATGCTAGAATTGCTCAAATTACCTGGCTCTTAAATGGTTTGAGGGAAAAAGGAATGTGTTATGCTTTGGTCATTGAGATTGTAGAACACAATGGAATCAACATTTTTGGGTTATTACCCAGCTCTGAAACAGATTCAAAAATATAAAAAGGCAGCACACCCACTGAAAAATAAAAGTTTTCCCAAAAATTACCTAGAGAAGCAGGATTTTCCTGAAAACAACTTTCTTCTACAGTCTGTGAGTTTACTATAGACAGCTGTAACCAAACAGTTACAAGAAGCTGTGATGTTATCTGTTTTAGGGCATCTCTATTTGCTGGTTGGAGTTCTTTCCACATAGGATACAGCACGGGGCAAAGGCAGACACAGCTACCACTTGAACTGCTCTGAAATCCGTGTGTGGAAATGTTGCCATCAGGAAGCTCCTGCACACGGTGATGTTCCAACAGTTCAATGTCTGTGAGGCAGTTTTAGTGCTTTAAACACCCCTCCCACCCTGCTGTGGGGAACGGCCTACAGCTCAAGGCAGCTTCGGATGAAGCCTTTGTCTTGGTTCTTTTAGTGCATCCCATCAGGCACCACGGAGTTGTATACGCCTGGACTTTTCAAATACACCTTAACGATGTCCCCCCTTCCCTCAGGGTAAATCAGGATTGTTTCGGTCCTTCCCACACGTCTCAGAGGCCTGGGATCCGTGAAGTGAGGCCTTACCAAGGCATTAAGGACCTCAGCCTTTTCCATAAACCCTGTCACCAGGCTCCTGACTCATTCAGCATTGGCCCCACTTGTTTTCCTTTCAGATTTAATAGAACCATATTCAGCTCCAATTAGGCTTTGGCTTTTCCATCCTGGCACACTTGAGTCTGTGCATTCCTTCTGATCTTGCTTTCACCTCCCGTATTCTTCCTTCTCATGTCTGAGTTTTGTGAGTTTTATCTTCTTAATCCATACAGGCCTCCTGTCACCTTGACTTGATTTTCTGAACTTTGGGATGGACTGTTCTTGAGCTTGGTAGAAGTGACTCTGCAAAATCAATTAGCTTCCCTGGACCTTTCTTCTCTCATGGACCACATCTCATAGGATTCCTCCAAGCAGGTCTTTGTAAAAGGCAAAATTTGCTCTTTAGAAACCCAGCGCTGTGATCCTGCTTTTTTGCTTCATACCCCTCAGAATCCTTAGCTCCACCATCTCATGGTTCCTGCAGTGAAGGCTGCCCCTGAATTTCTCATTCCTAACCAATTTTTCATGTTTGAAAGTATGAGGTCCAGCAGAACACCTGTCTCAGTGTCTCCTTAATTACCTGTGTAATCCCTCAAAGCAGAAAACATTTAAGGATCATATGTACTTGAATTAAGCCATCCAGTACCTTAGAAAATTCAGATGTCTCACATGCAGATATTATGACATAAAGCCATTAGTTATTTTTCAGGCTTTGAAGGCATGAATAGAAGGGGCCAGGGCATCCTACTTCACCTCACAGGACTACGTTTTATTTTTGGTTGCCCATTAGAAAGCACTATTGACATGGAACATCTTTGTCAAGAGACGTTAATTTTTATTTTGGAGGAGGTATGGTTTCTGCAGTCCATAATTGCTGCTATTTTTACTGAGCAGCAAAGCAAAGACAGAAAAGTGTACAGAGAACAACCCCAGATACACCCTTAAAAGGCTTAAAAGGTAATAAGGTCT
This sequence comes from Ifrita kowaldi, assembly GCA_013398055.1. Classification (NCBI taxonomy): domain Eukaryota; kingdom Metazoa; phylum Chordata; class Aves; order Passeriformes; family Cinclosomatidae; genus Ifrita; species Ifrita kowaldi. Next base: position 155,412 of record VZRS01000666.1, on the reverse strand, counting down.
TCTTGAAAATGGCTGGGTTTTTCCCCTTGTCTTGCCTGATCTGCCTCCCTTTACCCAGTACATGGTAGGAAGACTGGAGTTTCTGGGACCCCAGGGAAGAGTTTAATGAATAAATGTCCTGTGTTCTACATTATACGAATCCTGCCTTAAAAAAAAAAAAAAAAAGTTCTTAAAGTTGATGAGCTATAGATTTGAAGTCTTTCCCTCTGCTCATGCATGCCTTGAAAAATAAGATAAAAGACAAAATAACCTCCAGCTGAAATTAATAAAACTATCCTCTTGCAGTTTGAATAAAATGTGAGGGCTAGACTTTGAAAAGTTTGAGTCTAAGACATGCTCCAAAACTTAGGCTGAGGTTCTTTAGTCCTGATTTTTTCTCCAAGCAATGAGCTCTCAGCATTTCTTACTAAAGAGGATAGAAATTTCTGAGGGCTGATATGGTTTGAAAAGTGGGTCTTTTAAAAATGGATTCAACATCTTATTTCAGAAGTAAGTGAAATACCGATTTAAATATCGGGCCTGAGGTCTATTCCTGCAACAGATCAAGTGTAAGCACATCATTTACATTGGGTCACTCCCAAGCTAAGTCCTTAGTGCCATGGCTTGAGAGGGGGATTAAACTGGATGGGAGAGGAAGTGAAGGAGCAACACCTTAAGTGTCTATCTCAAGAGAGACTTTTTAGTCTCCCTTTCCCCTCCTGTGCCACCTAGAAAATCTGCACTGTGTTTTACAGTTTATTTAAAAATTTTGGTTAAATATTTGTAAGTGGTAGCACACATTTCCTCTTACTTTTGTGTCTCTGAGTGGTAATACAAAAATAAGGTTTTGAAACTTTTCTAGTTCCTACTACACCCTTTACAGGGCCAAGGCCAGCTGAGCACTTAGGAGTAGTAATTCATTCTTAGTGACCTTGATATTTACAAATAGATGTATAAAATCCCAAATATTCTTAGAGTCTCTCTTCTAGCATTACACTGGAGCAAACCCCAAAAAATCTTGGTGACGACTGCCAAACGAGGGCAATAGACAGAGATGAACCCAACTCTGAACCAGTATGTCCCGGTGTACCAGGGCAAAAAAGTTAACGAAATTTTGTGTGAAATTAGGAAAGGCTACCACAGCATGCCAAGAAGAACCACATTCCCAGCTGCAGAAACCCAGGAAGGAAGACAAACAATGCCTCATGCAACTGTATATGTATAAACTGAGGGCTGATACTACAGCAAAGCTTCTCAGGCAAAAAAGGAAGGCTAAAATGACAATTGCTTTACAATCAGCAACACCCTGGCAGGACTGTGGTTTTGGGGACTGCTCAGAATTTGTCCAATGGGATACTTCCTCCCAGTGATTTATATTATATGGGATGTTTGGTTCTTGGCAGCTCTCAATGTATGGAGAGGCTGAGACAGTATGATTCATATGGAGTAAGAGATTGTTTCCGTCAGACTTGGTCCTGCTCTGATCCTCACCCTTTTTGCCATCCCAGCTCTGAAACAGTGCATGAACTCTGCACTTCTGAACATGGGAGTGAACTACATTTTCTGTGAAATGCCCATTTAAAATTTTGGGTGTTTAGGAAACACACTGACACGTTTTTTTTTAGGTGGTACTTCTGCAGCATATTAGGGAAGACAGGCACCATGCTTCCTTATGGAAAGATTACTTCTTCCTTGATATGTCTGTCCCTTAGCAAACATAAGGAGGATTTTATGGATGTGCATGAAACAAGGCAAAGCTACAACAAATGTGACTTGAGCCAGTTCCACTGCCAAAGTCCTAGCAAAATTATTCATTCTCAGATAAATCTTTAATTGGTTCCCCTCTTAATACTATTTCTGGACCCCAGAGTCCTTTCTAAAAAGCCTCTGTGGAATATTTTTCTTCATTTTTAATTAATTATCTGCAATGTAAATTAATGCACAATAGCATTTTTTAAAGTCAAGAGGAAAGCATTTTCGCTGTAAATTAAGATTCCTCCATCAACAATTTTACCACAGCTAAGCTGCATCTTCCCTTTTCCAAAGCTCCAGACTCTCCTTCGTGATGTTGCTCTGCAGCAGTAAAGAAAGAAACCACGGCTTCACAATGCTAAGCACTCCAGTGGGAAACACAAACAGAGTGCATAAACCAAAGCATTCATTTCATGAGATTTTATTAAAAGGTTTCACCTCCAAATTGAGCTGTCATACGCTGTTGGGAAACTTTTTACCACAGTTTATTTTAACTATGTAAAAAAAAAAAAAAAAAACCATTAAAGGAATGAAAATTCTGCAGTTTTTCATATAAAAGGCGTGACCTTTCACTCCCTACCAGCAAGCCATAGTGCATTTAATCAAATTGGTTCGAAAGTAAAATCATGCCGAATGTGAGGATTTTTTATTTTTTCGCTCCCCCCACAATTCTTCGAAATGACCCCAACCTTGTTAACATGCTGCAGATTTCTGTGTATCTCTGCAGCAGGCTCTTTGGAGTTCACTCGGAGAAAACTACAGCGCATGATTAAAAGATATCCTCTAGATGAGAAGGACGTTCAGTAATTTATAAATCATTCATTTGTGACATAGCTTTATACAGCTTTTCAAGGAATTGCATTAACTGCTTTTGCAGCTTTCTCAAATGTTGCTTTCAGTAGACAGTGTCATAGGTCATTACCAGTTTTTCCCTTATGTAAGCAATTCCAACTTTCTATTAAAAATACTAATTTCCACCCCACTACTGTATCTTTTGAAGTAGCATGTATATTAAAAAAAAAATTCACAAGTTGCTTTGAAATATTAAAGGAATATATTTAAGTGAAGGGCTTTCAGGCAGGTTGTTTTTCTGATGACAGAAAGATTTTAGCCTACAAAGTCAATAGTAAATTTTATTAAAGTCATTATTTTCCTGTTACAGGCCTTGTGCTTTAAATAAACTATAGCTGACAATGCTGTCTTACATACTGTCATGCTGTAAAACAGCCTTTCTTTATTACCACAGGGACAACTCATTTAGAACTTTGAAAGTGTTTTCACACTGGAGTTGCTCATTTGTGGTGCTGGCCGGTGGCTGTTCTTGACAAATACCTTTTATAGCTGGAACTTTCTCCTTTTTTCTTTTGAAGATACAGGGGAGGGAAAAAAAAAGAAAAAAACTTGCAAACCCAACATTTTCCTGTTAAAGATAAATATTCTACCCCCACCACTGGAGACATATCTCAATCTTCCAATAATATTTTTTCTATGACAGTTTGAAAAATCTTACCCTAACCCAAATTTTCCTGAATTACTCTTGTGCAAATTGATGGTAGCTCCACGTAAATAAAAAGAAGACATTCCTATTATTTAACTGTTGCCATTTAAATATTGTTATTTAATTTATATTACAGATTTGGGCCCCTGGCTGGGGCTGTAGCTTCCCAAAACTGTTGTTTTGATAGGAAAGACAGCACAAGGAATTTTCACCCTCTCCATCTCATTATCCTCAATGCTCTGCTGCCAGCCCCGAGGGGTCAAGAGGGAACTGGAGAAGGAAATAGAAGTCAGGGCAGGATAGGATTGGGTTTTGGGCTGGTTTGGGGCTGTGGACAGTTTTCTAACCCAGCACGCAGAGGCTCAGGGCCTCTTACGCCTTCTGCCTCCCAGTTTCATGTTCTTTCTCCCAAGTGAAGAGATTTTTTTAAGGCCTCCTGAGTATAAGAAAGGTAGGTTTGGCATTGGATGTATCTGCTTGCTCTTCATGCAAAATGTCCTTTTTCACCCCACGAGGAGGTATGCTTTTGACTGCCTAGCTTAGCTCCAGGCCTTCTTCACAGAGCCATCCTTCCTGCTCCCAGAACTTTTGTCAGCTGTTGTTATCATGCAAATAGGATTGTAGACAGGCCAATTTTGTAAATTGTCCAGATGAATGAGTTATATGAGCAAATGCTGCTTGAATTACAGATGGATAGCTCGATCTTTATATTTTGCTGTTCTGAATACATTTCTATGTATTAAACTGTCTATCTTGATGTCTGAAAAATTAAGTTTATCTCTTGGAACTTGTGATAAAGCAATAGTGCTTGAGTCATCCAAATGTAGAGTTGGAAAGACCACAGGAGATGATCTAGCTGACCTCTCTTCACATTGCCTAGAACTTCACCCAAGTGTTTATCTAAGCTGGATTTAGCCACACAGCCTAAAATCTTTTCCAACCATCCATCCATCCATCCATCCATCCATCCATCCATCCATCCATCCATTCATTCTTTAAAAATCCTTTATAAAACAAATTAAGCCTTGCTTTTCTTGGTTTCTCTCCCCTGCCTTTTTGAGCTTTGGAGAAGAAGAAAGTGTTACCTCTATGTACGTAGTGACTTTTTATGCATTGGAAATGGACATTTTACTTTCTGATTTTCAAGCTGCCCAAATCCAGGCTCCTCCAGCAGAATTTCTAACAACTCAGTGTTGCTAAAAGCTCCCCAATTCACCTTCTCCTCACTGCCCCATCCCCACATCTTCCTTCACCACGTGTCAGCACACACGCCCATAGGATCCCTTAAAAAGCACAGAAAACAAGCCCAGCAAAACCAGCTTGATAGCTTTCCACTGGGTTATTAAGCTGAAGTGGATGACAGACTCCAGCAAGGATCGAAAACCAATGGAAGGGAGTGGATGTGTTGGCAAGGGCTGTGAATCAGGGAGGGTGGAGGGTGCAGTGGGCCCTATGGATGGCTCTAGCACCCAGAGACCTGCAGCCTCAGAGCACAGATTTAATGCTGAATGTTATTTGGTGCAGCTGAAGGCTGCTGCTGTGAGAGCCTTCCACACTGCTGTGCTCCCAACTTTTCCTTCAGGGCTGCATCAGTGAATCACATACCTTCACCATGTGTGGTTTGATGGGCTAGTTTTTCCATCAAGCCAGTAACCAACTCAATTCAGAGCCTTCTAGGCACTGGCTCAGATGGGAATGAGGCAGGAGTAGCAAGTGGACGGACATGGAACCCTTGGCAGCAGTCCACGGTTGACTCAGATCACACATCAAATGAGAGGAACAAATTCTTCCCTTTTTTAATGCTGGCTTAGTCCGATCTGCTTATAACTTTGAGTGTGACACTCCACACTGGATCTACTAGTCCAGCAGAGGCCTTTTCAACACAAAGTAGAGACATTTTCCCAGTAGAACTTCCAGGAATGTGCTTTGTTTTTGCTAAAGTAAAGGCACAAGAGTCTTGCCTCAGTACAGGAACGTGGTATTCATTCTCAGCTTGTAATATTTTAGTCATGTCATTCAGAAACAGTAACCATCCTGCTTCATTCAGCTAGTCAAATCAATTCTGAATAAAATCCCAACCAGAAAACCTCAGCCGAAATAGTGGAGATGAGAATGTATATATTTCATAGGCTAAAATATTCTGAATCAAAAGTACTGAAAGACACCATTAGAAATAGAAAGCTCCTCATGGAAAACTCTCAAATGGACAGAGAGCAGACTAAATGTGCTTTAAGTCCTTTGCCACGAATAGTCTCTTTGGAGTGTGCACACCACTCTCCTTCTCCCCAAGGAGGCTTAATTTAATTGTTCTTTGTACACTTTTGGGAAGTGTTTGAAACACAGAGGCAATGAATTTACCACTTGTCAGTTTGGGCTTTGTGTAGAACATGCATCTGGTGCTCTGCTGACATCCCAAAGCTTGTGATTCTTGACAGAGAATATGTATTTGTGGATTCCTAACCAGGAGGTTACATTTAAAGTCTGAATCCACGCACTGCACTCATGATTTATAATAAACATTCTCTCTTTGGGTCACCAATGCTTTAATCTGCTGCCCGTTGAATGGACTTCTTTTGTATGAAAGAGTTTAAACACACATCAATGATTTTTAAGTTTCACCATGACAGCTGTCTAGAAATAGCAGTAAAATTTCAGAAATTAAACTCCAAGTACACATGTTACAGGGATTTTTGTCCTCCTGGACATCAACAGGTATTTTTCTCCTTCAAGTTGTGAATTTCAATAGACTAAAATGCTCACGAGTATTAGTTATCTGCTGCAGAACCATCTGTCCCACCTGCAGGACTGCCCAAAGACGGTTACCCAGACTAAAGACATACAAAGACTCTTTCAAATTCTGGGTTGATTGTTTCGATATATAGCAGTAGATATCCAGCCCGCATTTTACAACTAATTTTTTGCTAGGTTTCCCAGCCAGAAACTGAGGATTTTTTTTTCCCTCTTCCCCCCACAGTCATGTCCCTCATGCTTCATGTAGCTAATGTAGATTCTATCAAAAAGCGTGATTTGTGATGTTTGTGTGTCACTGTTTACTTAAAAGTGCTAAAACCACCTTTTCTTATCAACAGGAAACTTTCAAGATATTTAAAAGCATGCCTTTAAACCTTCTGGCAGCAATAAAGCAAAAATGGCAGGTGGCTGTATGAAAGAAGCAGGATGTGTTTATACTATAACTAACCATGGGGAGGGGGGAAATTATACCCAATACAGTGGGCTGGAGTCTCATCTAATTTACAAAGGTGAAAATCCAGAGTAATACTCAGTTGACACCAATGCTTTTTAAAAAGTCAGACTTTACCACAGTGCGCGAATATAAAAATTGAACTGGATTTCTCCTAGACAGAGCTGTATTAAGTTGTTTTGGGGTGAGGAGGGACAAAAGGACAGTTTGCCTGTTTTCCTACTGAACCAGTAGCTTTTGTTATACTGCTTTGTAGTACTAAAAGGTGCAGTGCCTGTGGGATGGGAAAGCTGAAAAATTCAAATTAGTTGGGAGAAATAAAAGTTGAATTTTCTTTTCAGAAAAAAGAAAAAAAAAAATTATAGCTTTTTTTTTTTTTGGTTGGTTGGTTGGTTTTTCTGTTTTGTTTTTTTTTCCCCATCTGTCCAGCCCTAGCCAGTCCTCTCAAACCACGCACAAGCAGAATCTTCCCAAAAGTGAAGCAACAGCTCTCTTGGTAAGGTAATCTCAAACTGGCAGACTGGAAGCAGTTACTGCTCTGCAGATCAGACACATTGGTAAGGACAGAGGACAAGATTTAGCTTTTTACAATGTTTTTTACTTCTGCAAAATCTATGAGCCTTTTGAAAACTAAGTCCTTGCTGCTGTTTTCATGAATTTTTTCTATATTGTACTTTAGTGGAATAAGGACTTTGAGGGAACTTAGGCTTGTTTGGTCTCGGTTTGGCAGTCTTTGAATCACGAAGGATAAAACCACCTCAGAACTGACAATATTTGAGAATTCTTTCCTTTATTCTTGTAGCTAGCTGTGGAAAAGGAGGAAGTATCACACCTGTTTTGATGCTGAAGGCCCCTTCTGTTAGAAAATGATTGTCCTTGGTTAAAATAAAATAGAATAAAAGTGCCCCCAATGAGTTGAAAGGCAGTAGTTTAACAAGCTGTATTACTTCCACTGTTTTTCTCCCCCTGTCTTTTCCATCTAATAGACTCCTTGGTGCTAGTGACCAGAGTGACACTGGAGGCAGCAGGCAATGACACATTACAGGAATTCCTCTAGCTGACTTTTATCCAGTGACTTTGAGTGCAGGTGCGAGCTGAATTGCGCAAGGTAGTTCAAACTCCCTCTCTCTGATTTCAGTCCTTCCAGGGGGTCAACTGCTTATGAAGAATATCCATTATTTATACCTTTCAAGAGAATTACATCAGCAGGGACATATGTATTCATGTAATAAAGCCAGAAAGTACCGTGCAAAGCCACGCTGCTTTAAATATGTATGTGAAATACACTGAGCCAAGTTCTGCATTGACTTGCACCTCTCTTACACCTCTGTCTCCAGAAGCACTGGCTGTCAGTCAGTAACTTTGGCTCAGGGGGTCTAATGTGTGCCTGAGTCAGCTGCCCCTGTTGGACACACAGCCACCCCCCGTGTGTGATGTGGGGGTCAAGACTTCGGTCCCCCCCGCCGTCGTCTGCTGGGATCGAGAGCTTTCTTCCTAGGCCTGGCTTAAGTGTGGGTGATCATGGATTCATGCAAACACAGGGCCCTTCCAGGAGCTGAGGTGTGTCCCTGTCAAGGGCTGTGTCCACACATCACAGAGATTTAGTCCCTGCCTGCTGCTCAAAAAAATACCTCGGCCTTCATTACAGAAATCAAATTTATGTCTCCACAAGCAGTGGAAACTTAAATGTTGTTTCATCCTGGCTTCTGGCTCTGAGCTGTGGCATTACTTATCCTGAGCAACTACGTTTCTTTTGGCTAAATTAATCAATTGTGCTTTCAGGGCAGGTCCCTTTCTTTCCTCAAGGAAGAAGCTGCATCACATTAGCTACCAGTCAGCTTCAAACCTTTCACTTTGGACTACGCTCAAAGAGAGTTTAGCCAGAGAGAAAACTGGAATCAATACACCAGGCCAGCACAATCTGGATTTCAGGTCAGCATGTGGAGAGAGAAATGGCATTTGTGAGACTGATGGTCAGCGAACTGCTGTTTCTGGGTAAAGGGCAGACTTTCATCCTCAGTCTCCTGGACCTGTCTGCATCAATCGACCCAAGGACATTAGGACAGCAGTTTGCACCAGGGCTTTGGGGTTTTACCCTAATTGTTAGAAGTTTTGTTGAGAGATAAATCCAGACCTCCAACTTCAGACTTCTCTAACTGTGAACTCCTCCAAGGATAAACTTTATTTGTATCCTTTTCACGATCTAATGCAGGCTGGAACAGAAATAGTTAAAATGTGACTGACAAATGCTAACAGAATGCTGAATATCAAGTGACTGGGAAAAACAGTTCTAAAAGACAGTGATAACATAAATGAGATTGAATGAAAAGACATGCTCCCAAAACAACCTTTCCTAGGGGCTGGATAAAAAGCAACATTTCTGGTAAGTGACAGTCTTCTTTTAATTTCAGTCTAAGCTGGAAATTCGTAGCCATTTTCTAACTGTGATCTTGGTACCACAAATACACCTTCTGGCATGCAGGTAAAACTCTTGCTTTATATTGGGCAAACTTTTTTTACACCAGAAAGTCTGCAGCTATCTCCAGCCCACAGCCTGAAGTATTCTGAGTTTCCAGGAGGTGTGATAATGATGAATTTCAGTGAGATGAAAATTGCTCCAATTTAAGGACAGCTCAACCATTTCATATTTGATACAAAAATATACTAATTTTTTTCTAAGAAGTCTGAAGATTTGGGCTTTGTACATGCAGTGCACGAATAGAAAATCCCTATCAACAACATTAACTGAACCGAAAATCCTTCAGGATAAGTTTTCTGAAAATTAAAACAGACATCAAGCTACACATCTAGATGAAAGACTTCCACAGCTTTATAAATACAATGCACTCAGAAGCCAAGTCTCCAAAGCCTCAGTAAAAGCATCTAATGTCCAAGCCTACAATGACAGTCCTATACATGAAAAAGACAATATTTACTCGTCTTATGGTATTAAATTGGAGTTTTTATCACACACTTAGAAACCAAGTGATAAGTCCAGGGCCTTCCATCAAAGGTATTTTAAATGAGAGTTTCTGGATACCTCCTAAGACCAGATGAAAACCCTTTTGGCCGATTTTCACGTAAGAGATGGAACCACATTTACATTACTAATTCAGAAACCTACTCCTCTGCTCTTAAATTGTGTCATCCCATGCTTGTCTTTCATCCTGACATGATCTTTTAGCAGCCTTATTATTTTAAACCTCAGATAGCTAAAATGACTTGTTTTGCTTCTTTGTTCCAGATTTTGGTCCTAGTCAGTATTGTCACACTGTTGCTTTGCTTCTGTTTCGCTGTTGTTTCTGTCCTATTGAGCCGCCATTTTCTGACTCAGCCTTCCATCTTTTGACTCCACTTTTCTGACAGCAATCCTGCCTTGCCACCCATCTCCCTCAACTTCCAAGAGGTCTCTCCTGTGCATGGTTTCACTACAGAAATTCCACTCCCACATCCTTCATCTTCTGCTGCCTTCTCTCAGCGTTTGTAGGAATCTTCTCTAACATTCTGACCAGCTTCCCATTCCCATGACATATTCAAGATACCTGTGGTATTCTGTGCCACAGCACAGAGACATCCTTCTGTAGCTCCACATCTTTCATGTTTGATCTAAACTTGTTCTCAAAATCTCTGCTCCTCCCTCCTGCCTCCAATTCCACCCTTGTTTGGTCATGATTTCACTGCCAGCTGTGATGCCAGTCTCGGTAATCAAGGGCTATAAATCCTTTCATATCTGCTGTATTTCATGTTGTCTGTTCTCAGTGCATACAGATAATGGAGTCATTAGTGTTCACGCTATATTAATTAATGTTGATGTAAATATTTCATCTCGGGTTTCTCTTCTATTATGGCAGCCATAGGAATTATCATCAGAATTGACTGTTGCCGATGGGCAGCCAATCTGACTATTAATATTTACTAATTTTACACATATAAACAGCTTGTGCAAACAACCCGACTATGTGATCTCATGTTCCTGCTACACACATTTTTCCTTCTAGATTTCCATGACTGTAATACAGAATAGAAAGAGAAAATACAATTTCATATACTCTCGTAACCTACATAAAATAATTTACTGTGCTTTGTCCTAACAGAGATTGTAAATTCATTGAGAAAGAGAAGTAAGTACATATTCACAGCATTTAGCACAGTGAGGTATCAGTCTTATTTCAACAGCTGATTTCTCTAAAAATTTGTTTTAACCATTCTAGAGAACCAATGGTATGATGCCAAAGTCTGTCTAATTAACTGGTCTAACTTTCTGAGCAGCTGAATGCACAGCATCTCCCCTTGTATCATATATGCATGCTCTCATATGTGCTGTGTGATGCTGAGCAAGCAGCTTCAAGTTGTGCAAACGTCTGAAAAAAATGGGAATATTTTGATAGATATGTAAGAGAACTTTAAGGGAATATTAATTAATGTCCATAACCTTCTAAGTGACCTAAGATCAAGAAGCTCTCTAATCAAGGCGGTGACTTGTATCCAGTCCTGCACAGTCCTTGTACTGGAAGCAGGACATATCTGTTGTTTATTTGGAACCAGCTCCTTACCTTTAGGGAAGCTCCATTCCTCTAGTGGAACTGTTGGGGGTGGTGAGGGAAACAAGTCAAAGAAGGTATTATTGGATTATTCACTCTTCTAGGACAGACCCTGTTTGTATAATCAGAGATATGCCTTAAGTGGTCTTTAAAGAAAGTCAGATTTTGTTTAAAAAAGGGGAAGGAGGAGGCTTCATTAACTAGACTGACAGGCTCCATAGATTTCTCAAGTGTTTAAATTAAGGATTGTGAGTTCTTGAAACTTGACAAGGAAAGCGGGATTGTCACTGCTGGCTGTCTGAACCAGAGGTAAGTGCAGATTAAGCTTTTCCTATCTCTATTATAAACATATTGCTCCTGTTCTCAAAAGTTCAGTGAAATAGAAGAGAGCCTATTGTTTTTTATTATTTGGAAAAAACCCCAAACTACATTTTTAAAGTGTCACATAAAATTCTAAAGTACTTAAAGTGCTCAGATGCCGCTCATTATTATTCTAGTTGTAACTATTTGGCACTTGACACAAATTCTTTAAAGAAATAAATAAAATTGAAATCAATCATATCTGGACACCTAGAACCAAATTTTAAGAGCACTCATGATGAGCATGGCGTACTTGAAAACACATTAAGACATTCCTGTTGATTTTTCTAGAATTATTTGTGTATCTGGGTTCAACCAATATTGCGTTCACGTTGTACTTGTGTGGCAGGTTTTCTGAAAGACCAATTCTGGCACAATTCTTTCAGAATCTCTCTGCTTGTTCTTACAGATGTAAGTGTGGCAGAACAGCATGAACTTTAAAAAGAAGTCACATTGTTTGGATGGAGATTTTTTTCAGATGCACTTGGGAAAGCAGGTTTTGTTGAACTCTCAAATGTAGGCAACTCCTGAACAAAGCCTGGTCAAACCTTGGCTTTGCCCTCAGAAGAGCTGGAAAACAGCTTCCTTTGACTACTCAGTCCTACTCAGGATACATGGAAACAGATTAATTTTGTGTTCTGCACAATTATTGGCACAGAATTATAAACCAATGAGGCAGGTGTTACAGAATTGAGATTTCAGGTAGCAACATGGTTGTCAGAGCACGTAAAGGCAAAGGTTCAAAGCAAGCACTGGATCCCTCTCAAATTGACATTGAAATGGTCTCGTTACTTTATCACACCAAAAAAGCAGCATTGGTGATGATACTGGGAAGCAAATACATTTGTTTGTGCCCCCATGTGCCTGGCAGAAACTTTCAAAAGCTGTAAAAATTAATTTGATCTTTTCTTCCAAGAAATAATTAAGCCTATGTCCATTCTAAGAAAACCCAGTATTTGTAATGGTGTCCCCGTGTAAATTCATACTAACCCCCAGCCCCACGCTGAAAAACTCTTCACTTGAGGTTGTTTCATTTTTTAAGGAAAAAGGTGTGTGTTGCAGATGTTCATGGGTCTGATAACTTCTCTCACAGAACACCTTACTTGCATGCTTTTGTTAGAAATGGCCAAAAGCAAATTAAACTTAGGGAGGTTTATACTGTGCCCATACACTGGATTTTAAAATCACCCCCCAAATGCTTCTATTTCTTTCAGTAGCAGAAAACATGCTTTGGCTGCTTCTGTCACCTGGCTGAAGAATAAAAAAAAAATAAAATAAATAAAAAAAAAGTTACTGTGTGCAGTTAATATCGAACAGCAGCCATCTCCAGATGATCCCTGCTGCATCCAATTTCTGCCAAAATGCTTTCTGTTAAACCTCCATCAAACAGACACACGGCGCACAAAAGAAAACCTCATCACCAAGGGAAACTAATCCACCGGTGCGCAATGTAAGCCTGTCAACTTTTTATTATAAGAAGTCATCACTCATTTCAGTGAAGATTAAAAGTATGACTAAATTGAGAAAATCCTCTTAGCCATTCGGAATTTTAATAGAGGAGAAAAGGGGGTGAGTAAAATTTAAACTGTATGTGCGTGTGTGCCTATATATCTATCTATATGTGTGTGTATGAATCAAATATATAAAATTACATATATATCTCCACACACAAGTTGTATTTTATATATATATATATATATAGTAGGAGAATGAATGTTGGAAATAAGATGCTTAGAGCTGTCCCCTCATGGCCCCACAAAAATAGACTACCAAAAATTCATACATAAACATGTAGCCTTGTAGAACGTTTTCTCAGTTACCACAAACAGTTTCTGATTCAGACGAGCTTAAGAGATAAGAATGGAAAATGAG
>VZRS01000666.1:47208-139708 GCA_013398055.1 Ifrita kowaldi | reverse complement strand
AATAGGAAAATTATAATGTACTTATTAAATTAAACAGTAGCACAGTTAAGACCAAGATAGCTGGTTGTGAATTAGGCCAAAAGTACTGCACAGCATTACTTAGTTACTTTCTTAAACTTTAAAAAGCACAATGGAAACAGCTAAAACTAAAAATAGGCAAGCAGCAAGGGGTCCAATTCCTAGAGAAGCGAGGAGAGTTTCTGTGTTTGGCTTGATTTGTAGCTGCTCAGATACTCCAGCAAAACATTCTGCATAAATACCCAGATAGATGTTTCCTATGCTTACTTGCTGCTCACCAAAAGAAACAATTAATATAGTATTTCTTGCATTTAAATCATGCTTGCCCTACTTCTACAACTATAAGGGGAATAAAACTTGTTTTTACAAAGCAAGCCCTTTATCAATGTTGCCAAAAAATGAAAGCTCACAGCAACTGAGCATCGAGATGATAAAAGTTACAGAAGGACAAATGAGAATCTTGGTATCAGAATATTAAAACTTCAGATAAAGATGTAGAGGAAATCGACATGAGCTTCCTGAACCTGACAATGTGCTGAAACCTTCTCAAGGGAGTCACCTGGGAGCTCAGACAAAAGTGGAATCAGCTGTGTGGGTGAGGCTGGTAATGAGACAAGAGTGAAATAAGCTGTGGTGGTCCATATTGATACCTATATTGATAGGGAGCTGGGATCCTGAGTAGGAAAGGGACCTTTGGGTCTAAGTCTTGTGTGGGATCATGTGGGCAAATTAAATTCATGTTCCTATTATCAGATCCTTTCTATGTTTTCTTCAGCAGGGGAGATGGGTACTTGTGAAGTACCTCATCTGAAGCCCTTGGATTGGAAGGCGTGGGTGAGTAGCTGGAACTACCCATTAATTAATTTAAGCTCTGTTCAAGTTCAGTCTTTGTGATTTGGGGGTTGTTTCTCTTGCTGTGAATTTGGAAACGAGGAGAATGCAAATGCAGAGCTGGTGTTGCAGTGGTGAGGAGCAAGGTGAAGAGTCCATGGTAGGAGGCGTGTGTTTGTCACGGGGTGTCAGGAGCAAGCAGCTGGCTCGTGGAGGAGGCCCCCTCAGTGTGTGGGATCCACGTTATCTGTGTGAACAGAATTCACTGAGGGGAAGGTGAGTTTGTTTTGGGACAGCAAGAGGAGAAGCAACTTTGGTTTTCTGGTGTTTCTCAGGGCTGGTTTGAGCACTGGGTGGCTGAGACAGCCCAGTGCCAGCACAGCCAAGCGTGAGGATATGCCAAAGGTGGTCTGAGAGGTGGCTGGGGAAGGGCTGCCACATGAACAGAGGTGAGGGGTGTAACACCCCAAAACAACCTGCACAACCTCAGTTAGCCTGAAAAAACCTCAGTTACCTGTGAAAAGGAGTACAGTTCATCACTATAGAAACTATAAGCTTTCCCTGGCTGCAGGAAACTGATACCCCAGTGCAGGCAGTCAAACCCCAGCACACGGCCAGGGCATCTGTGGGAGTGGTGAGCCTTGGAAAGGAGCATTCTGCGTGCATCACCACACATCTCCCCTTCCTCGGCTGTTGGCACAGCCTGCCGCAATGACGGTGCTGCAGCTTCTCCGCATCCTCCTGAGTGTGGAGTTGGTGGTCAGGAAGGCAGAGAGGTGCTGCTGCAGCCTGGCCCTGGCAGGGAGGGGGAGCTCGGCGTGCCGGGATGCACCCAGAGAACAGAATGCAGTGGGTCCTGCATTTGCATGGATTTACACAAATTTGCATACCAGTGTGCAAAGAGAGCAGCTGGGAAAGAGGAACAGGGACTCCGGAGTTTCATGTTTTAAAATACTACTGCCCCTCAAGCGCTTCATTGTTTAACCCACCCCTTCTTCCTCCAATTTGCTGTTTGCTCCCTTTGCTGAGGAATTAGGGATGGATGGGTGACCCTGCTCAGTGCAACTGAGCTAACACAAAATACAGATGTCTGGATCATGGTCCTAGAGCATGTTCCCCACTGGCTGTGACCCTTGCTTCTCGTAAATTATTTCAGTTTTTTGTAGTTGTTTGCTGGTTTGGGGGGTTTTTTTTTGTTTGTTTGTTTGTTTCAGGGTTTTTGCCTTTCTTTTTTGTGAAGAAGAAGCTTGCTTTATTTTAGGACAGGCCTTTACAAACTTATGAATGCCAGCTTTGGAGCAGTGAAATGTATGGATGCTTCAAAGAAATCACTGGAATTTATTTTTTTTTTCTTTTCTTTAAATATCATGTTAAAGACTAGTTTTCCTTGATGCTCTCAGGAGCAGATTAACTTAATTACCGATCCCCTCCTCCTTTAAACCAGCTTGAGGCATTGTTTTTGGCAAAGTTATAAATGACTGAAAATAAGACGTTATAATGAGAATGTTAGGCAGCCATAGCTTTAGTTCTCATTATCAGCACTATCTACAATACTTCACAGTACTTTTTGACATAAAATGTAGACCGAGGCCATGAAAAGAGCAAAGCAAAGAGGGCTTGTATTTATCACTTTGATATCGTTCTTATTTAAGCATTACTTAACTAGCAGAACATCAGGCAGAGTTTGTTGCTGACTACAGCTTGCAATCCACAACCCCCAAAAGAAACGATGACCTGGTAAGTGTGCCCACATCCTCACACAAAAACAGTACTTATAATCAAAGGGTAAAATTATGTGGCCCCAAATATGCTTGGCAGACAGGGAGCTCTGTGAATCATCTAGTGAGGCTCTCCATCTAACAGAGGGTGGAAAGGATCATGTGAGTGGGGGGTAATGAAAAAATGGTGGTCTTGTATGTTTTTCTTCAAGAGCCAGATGCTGGAGGCAAGTGATTCCACTCTAATTTTCTTTCTCTTGCTCTATTTCTTTTTTCTTTTTAATGTATATTTGTGGCTCTCTTTGCTGTGGAGGAAAGCCAGAAAATGTGACCCCAAAATACTCTAGAGGCTCAAAATCTATTGCCTTCCTTAAAGAGACTTTCTTGATTCAGCAGACTGTTGTGTCTGATTTGTGATTTAAAAAGAGGAAAACAAAGTCCCTCATAATGGTGTGTTGGGAAGGGACACGAGGCTTGGCAGCTGGAGAACAGAAGCAATGTTGTACAGAAGTTAATATGTACAACTGTAGCTAAATTAGAATTGGGTGCTCGGAGTTGCACTGTAATGTCCTCAGTACAACATAAGATTAGATATCAGGAATGTCTAAATCATTGTGATTTAGATCACTTATGCTGAGCTGCTGCTCAGCCACAAATCACCCACACTCTGCTGCTCCTGGTTTTGTCTGTTGAGGTGGATATTTTCGGCCTGCCCTGGTGTGATGTTGCATTAATCTATTCCTTTCTGTTCTGTCCTTTTGGAGGTATTATGTACATCTAATCCCCTACATCCGTTCTAAGTCTCTTACATGGATGCCTAGAAAGAATGCAGGAGAAAGGCCAAATCTTCCACCAGAACAGCGAAGCTGTAGCTGGGCTGTTTGGCAGACACTGAGTCAATGCTGGCGTCTTGCTGGAGGGAGGACTGAGGAGAGCGTGCCCAGCTGGGTGTGCACAGGAAGGGGGTGAATATTGGCAGTGCATTTCTGAAAGGGAGAAAAACCGATTGCATTATTTGCAACATACCTTTATGATTGGCCAGGAAAAGCTGAAGTGTCTAGAGGCAGTCAAGAGGTTCAACCCATGAAGGGGTGAGCATGGGGTTAGTTCTGCCTGACAGCTCAAGCCCGGCACTTGTGTGTCTAAGTTAAGTGACTTGTCTGAATTTCTTTAGTCTTCAAAGAGATGAGTAGGTGCACAGTAGGGGATGAGTACCTAGGTGCATCTTGAAGTCTAACTCTCCCCCTTGCCTACAAAGGGAGATAGATTGCACTGTTAGATGGCTGTGTCTAGGTGAGATTAAACAGGGCCTAAGCATCTGGTTGCGGGTGTCTCAGGTAAGCGTTCTGCATAGCCAGTGGAGAGGGGATGGTTTCTTCTGAGAATAATTGGGACCTTTTCAGCTAGGCTTCCATTCTAAATATTCACTGAAAAAGATATCCACACCTTTACCTGTATACTTTCACCTACACAGGATGCCTGCATTCCTAACCAGCTGCTTAGGCTAAAACCTGGATACCCTCTGTCAGAGCATCTTACCACACGATGCTTATTCCTACAGCTCCTGAAGAAATGCCTACAAAAGGCAGAGTTTTTGTTGCAACGCCAATTTCTGATCTCCTGTTAATGGAAACTTTTGTGTCAGTCGCCAGAAAATGATGATATTTTGTACTGTTAAAAAAAGCTCAGTGAAGATTGTACGTGTTTTTGCATTAGTTGTGATCCACAAACAAATGTTGTGGGCTCTTTCATAGTTCCTGCAAAAACTGAAATAATATATTTTATGTCTTGAACTCTTGCAAGTACCTAATTTCATAATGCATGGGACTAAATAACCCAGGAATAAAATTAGGGCGATATCCGTGCTTCCCTATCAGCCACTCTCGGGCTGCTGCAGGGCAAAGGGCCTTTTCTGCATTAATTACGTCCAGTGTGCTGAAAGGTTTGGCTGGAGCCTTAGCCCCATACAGCTTGGCAAGAGTCTGATGTGGCTGGCCAAGCCTTTCTCCCCACTGACTTGACTACCAGGGCTGACAGCTGCCAGGTCCTGTTGTCCTCAAATGGAATTTTTCAAAGGTTCCTTCTCAAACTGTTGCCACCGACTGCCGTGGAGCAAACCCCGCTTTCTAGGTCAGCGATTTTGTGTATCCTGCCTGTATTTGCCAGCCCACCCTTGTTAGATTGTGTGCCTGAAGAGACTGCTTTGAATGAAGGCACTCAATAATTCACATGTGAGGGTGCACAACATTTAGCGCCCTCCTTTTGCCCCAGTCAAGCTGATTCTTCAGACCTGGGCTGAAGCAAGCAGATGATCTGTATATTCATAAGACTGGCAGGGTGCTGTGTGACAAAGCTCATCCAGCACATGGCCTGATGGTTTGAGAAGGTGCAAAGTTATTAACTGCCTTCCAGAGGTGCTGAATTTAGAGAACGAAAGAACATCACCTGCCACAGTGTTTCAAGCAGTTTTTCTTTAAGTTAATAAGCAAGCACCTCTTAGGGAATGACAAAATATGTTGTGTATATCAGTGACCACCACCTGTGTGTCTGGGATAGTGCCTTTTTTGGATAATATGACCTCCTGTGTCACTGAATGCTGAGAAAATACTTGCATTGCTAATCCTGAACCCTGTCATGGTGTGTTTGCTCTGCTGGTGCCTTTATCCATTGTGGGCTGCCAAACTCATGCTGTCCTTATCTCACCCAGAATTCTGGCTTTCATTATTAATTAGAGGTCAGCTTCATGCCTCCAGCACCTGTTTAAATTATCAGGCCAAATTTGGAACTTTAGTAATGAACGTGCCCTGAGTTATGGCATGAGGATGAAAGTCAAAATCAAACCTTCACCTATGCAGGAATTGTGCTGGTAATAAGGCAAAGAAAATGTTGGGCACAAACACCTGGATTCTGTGTTTGAAGTCTAATTGATGAAAGATTGTGAAAATGCAGCATGGGTGTAGTAGGAAAGGTGAGGTGGCTGAAGAGTAGATCAAACTAAAAAGGGGCTAAAAACCCCCAACTGCTCTGAGACAGGAATTGCTGTCCTGTATAAATGGAAAGTATATGTAATGATGTGGTTCCTAATAAGAAGATTCAAACTCGGCATTTATCTAATTACATGAAAAGAGGGATGCAAAGGACACTGCTTGGGAACTGAAGACTTGGTTGATTACCTGAACAGGAAGTGTTTCAGCCGTAGTGCTATAGAGTAACCTATTTTAAAATGTTCTGTTATCTTAAGTAATGATGCATCCTTTTGTTACCAAACTTAGTCTATCACTTGTTAGAGCAAAATATTAATAGTTGTGTTGGTAACGTGTGTCTTTCAGTCTGTTTCAAGCTCTGGCATCTTCTGCTCTCTTCTCTTGGTGCAAAGGGTAAAATGCTTCCCTGGGGCTGTTTGCATAGTGATTTGTTCAGAACTGGAGATGAACAGAGCCACTGGGGGGGAAGAGCTCTCTGCTTCAGTCTGTGGGTGAACAGAAATGAACTGAGCTACAGGGAGGGTTTCGTTTGCATAACCTGTGGGTTTCATTTGCTAAAGCTATGTAACCATAGTTATCCTGTTGGGAATCTCTGAAACAATTGCATTTGGGAAACGTACTTAAGGAGGCAAAAAAGGCTACTAACTAGTTGGAGGGTCTGCAGCCCTGCTAGTGAGAGCCCTACTCATAGGCTTGCCTAATGATGCTCTCTTTCACTAACGAAAATTGCGTATAGCTTGAAAAAATCTTAGGGAAGAGGAAAATTTGTGGAGAGCCTTGTGTGAGGAAATTGCAGAGCAGGGCTGAAGCTTCTCTGGACTGTGCCACTGCTGGCATCCAGAGTCAGTGTAATTTTACTATGTGCTGGCAAGAGGTTAAGACTGAGGAGTGCTTTCTCAGGATCTGCCGAAAGATTTGAGTAAATTCTTTGTCCTCAGTGCTTCAAATGTATGATCATGTGTTCACTGCTTGATTCAATGTCTGGAGAAGTGAAAACAATGTCATAAGGATCACTTTCACAAGTGACCCAGTCACTAAACCTCTGCTAACAAATATCTAGATATAGGTGCAAGTATGGATAAGAAGCACGTGCTGTACTTCTCTTGATAGTGTGTTTTCTTTCACACTTAGTAAAAACTTTCTAGCTTTTACCCAGAAATGGGTATTTGCAAGTATGAAGGTGTTGGATGTTAATGGCATTCAAGAAACATTTCAGCGATCCTAAGGATTTCTTGGGGGATTCTCTGAGGTGTTTGTGCAGATGATGCTTTGTTTTAGAGAGAAATCCTGTTTTTTTAAATCTCATTACTGTGGCTTTTGACTTTTTTTGATCATGGGTTACACTTTGAATGCAAAGCAGTGTCATTTAAGTAAGACAAGTTGAAAAATACTACAGAACTGATGGCTTTGTGTTTAAAGCGGTTACTCTTTCAAAATACCCGCTAGCAAATATGCTCAACAGCAAACTTCTGAGAGAATTGTTCCTAATGGAATCAATTTTAAGGAAGGGAATTGCAGGATATCCTGGTGTGATCTAGTGAGTGATAGGGCAAGCATATGTAGGATGGCTAAGGCTTGGTTTCATTTCAGAAAATTGTGGTGAATAGCAAAAGTAGGATGAAGGGGAGGGGTTGGAAGATAAAGAGGCAAAACAATAAAAAGAAAAGCAGGGAACGTGAGATAATTTATCTTCTCAGAAAGTGCTTTATGCCAGACTTTCACAAGAAATCCTACCTTTTGTTGAAGAACAGTCAGGAATCAGGACAAGGAAACAGACAGAAGAGAGAAGAATCCCCCCAGCTGAGAAAAGTGTGAAGATTTTTTTTTTTTTGTCCTAGTAACAAAAATATTTCTAGGATTTTAGGATTCCTAGGGGTTTCCTCCCTGTCTAACCCCTGCTCTAGTAATGTCCTGGTTCATGTAGTGCCCACATTTAACTTCTGGGAAACACAGGCTTCTGGTTCTATTTGTGACAGTCAAGAAGAGCAGTGGCACTGTGACGTGTTTGAGTGCGTATTGTTTTGCCTCATTGAGGGACACTTGTCCCTGGGGACAGGAGTTCATTTATCTTCATGTCTGCTCCAGAGGGAAATTGTCTGGAGCAGAGAACAGTTAGTTGCAGTAAGCTGTGTATGTATGTGCTGTGTTTTGATGTAGTTCACTGACAGCTGGTAACCAGACCTAATCTGTCAAACTCATTTCACCTAAGACCTAAAGTGTAACTCCCATTCTGATCTTTAAGGTAAAAGCATCACAAAGCTACTTGGTTCCTAACCTTCTGGGTTTTTTTTTTAGTACATAATATCTTTTTTTATTTCCTATTTTTTTTTCTTATCTCCTCTTCGGAAACTCGGCTTCTTTCAGACACTGATGTTTTGGTTTTCAGCACCTTTTTTCAAAAAAACCCTGAACAAAAAAAAAGAAACTAACAAAGCCCACCATCCCAAACAGCAAAAAATAAACCCAAAAGGCAGTTGATAGCAGTATACAAACTGAGTAGGACATATTATGCAGTGACTGCATTAACATATTTGATGTGCTTGAACCCCTATCTGTTAGAGTTGTTCCTAATTGGGTATTTCTGCATTTCTTACCAGTTTGCTACCTTAGGTTATATCTTTCAGATTAATTAGAAAACTGGAATCAATTAAAGGTTCCTAGAGAGCAAGAATCTTGATTGCAGGAATTTTGTTACCTAGGTAATATTTAATAGTGAACGGGATTCCCAACTACATGTTTACCTTGGCTGTTCCTGTTTCTTCTGATGGACTCAGAAAGCAGGGAGAGAAATTGCTCCACACCTCAAATTCTGCCTCTGAAGTTAAAAAAGATCTTTTTCACCCTGCTGAAACACTTCTTGTTTGTCTAGTCTGTTTTCTTTATCTTCTTTTTTTTTTTTTTTAACTGTTGCAGGGTTGGCAATGTCCTCCTTTTATTCTGAAAGCTGCTAAAAATATTCTGGGTAGAAGCTGAAAATGCAAGACAACAGTCTCTTGATGCTGAAATGTTTCATGGCCAAATGTTTGATGACTTCTTGTACTATTTTTGTTTCTGATGGCACTATAGCACACACAGAGATTTGCACTAAAAAAGAGGAAGAGCAGCTCACAAGGATCATTCCTTTTAGACTGAGCCTAAAAGGACCAACAGAAGATGCTCTTTCTTATCTCTTCATCTGCTGCTTAGTTCCCAAGGGAAAATAAGGCTATTATACATCTTCTATGAATAGTAATAACAGGGAGTGGCTGGTGGGATGATAAAATAGTGGCCAAGGGGCCATGCTGTGCTTCTGAAGTGTCCTTTTTCTAGGGCCAAAATCTGTGAGAGTTTTTTTCAGGGTATGTTGCACTTGTTTCATTTGGCTGAACCAAAGATTTTCAGTTTGAGGTCTTAGCTCATGTATGAGGTTTAAGTGTTATTTGGCTTCAATTTAGACAAGTATTGTAGGGTTTGCTTGTTTGTTTTTGTTTATTTTTATTTATTAGGTTATCTATTAGACATAATAGCTTAAATCTGGAAGTAAGGGGTAAAGTATATTGTGTTGCTCTCAGCATCAGGACAGGTGAAATCTTTCTAAAGTTCTCTGTTCTGCTTCTGTTGGTTGTGTTATTCTTCTCATCCCTTACCAAGCGGATGTGTACAATGCATGCTCCAGGAAATTACAGTTTTCTTACATGAGATGATTAAAGGCTGGTGGACTGGCTTTGTGTTACTGCACAAGTACCGTAAGAAATCTTACCATAAAGCCCCCAAAAGTAATTTCTCTTAGCAACAGTTTCTTTGTTATTGTCTACCAGGCTGTCTTTCAGAACTGAAATTTTAAGGAAGAAGTTGGACGTACATCACAGTTCCCTACACAAAGATTGCCGTTAACATTACATTTTGGGTTTGTCAAAAGTGTTGGCTGTATAAAAACAAGGGAACAAAGGATGACTTCTGAAATTATTTTGCCCAGAACATGGCAGAAGAAATAATACTAAAACATATTAGACATGGGTTGATGACATGAAGGGTGGTTGCTAGATATCGTCGAGAGAACTGAAGGGAAAAACTGAAAAAATTTCACTGAATGGGCGAATCTTGACAATGCCATCAACACAAAGAATACATAATCATGGTGGCTTCCAGTACTGTGAGCAGTGCCAGTGCTCTTGTGAGCTTAGGAAGTGCTTGTTGCAGCCTTGAGATTGCTCTCAAGCAGAAGAATTTAAAGAGAAAAGCGCTTTGGGTAATTCTTTGGAGAAGGTAAACTGCAGTTTATTTCTCTAAAGTTGCATAGCTGTGGGGTGTTTTATTGGCAGTCTTGTATGATTCAAGGCTTTTCTCCTGAAAGTCCATTTTTTAATTACAAGACTTTGATAAGTTGTTATATTTATAGTAATTACAGTGATTGATTTAGTTAATATATACAATGGGAGCACTAGAATTGAAGATGCCAGCAGAACCTTAATTTGATCCTCTTTTGCATATACACTATAATATAGTCTTTAATTATGGGAATATGTACTATTCTATTCAAACAGCTGTATGTCTGCATGTATCCAGAATATTCTAAGTACAGTACTCACCTGTAGGTACTCTAGTGCTCTGAAGTATTGATGTCACTTCTCAGTTCTGGTGCACAGCCAGGTTTTACTTGAGCTCCAGGGATTTACATGCCCAGTGAATGGGCTATTTCTGTTTGTATCTCATGCTTTATATCTGTATTATGCCCACTTTGTTCAGTTTCCAACTGTAGTCGTGCTCTGACCTCTTATTTTCTGGAGCTATGAAGGCCCAGATGTAGAAAGTATAGAAGGAAACCGCCCATCAGTACAAAAAGCCCGTGGGCAGTGCCAGGCTGTTGGCTGAGCAGGGTTGTACGATGCTGAGCAGTGTGGAGTTCAAACATGTGCTGCAGAGGTAAGAAGGTGGAAACATGACTTCTGGTAGTGCATCATCCATTCTCTACCCAGAGATGAATTGGAAGGAATTTTGTTATAGGACATCGCCCCCAATGAATGCTGTACAAGGTGTGATAAGGGTGTGGCTGTGAGGGTGATGGTGCCAACTCTTGGATGATATGGGGCCTGAGAGCCACGAGTTTTTTGATAGACAGAAGACCTGGATAAGACATTGCTGTGATGGAAATGACCCTGAAAGCTCTGCTTGACATCAGGGAAGGCTGTAGGGAATCATTACACTAGCCTTAGAAGTTGTTGTCTGCAGAGCTTGACTTGTACCTTTATAGGTATTTTCCCCTAAAACAGTTAGATCTAAACCTCGTAATATCTCGTACGAGTTTTTGAACTCTTGTTCCTCTTTCCTCTAAATTACTATGTCTCTGCATGCATTAAAATGATGTCAGTGTTGCTTGGACAGATGCAAGAACTAGACTGACAGTACTAGAACATCTTTTTTCCCCAGTATTCTCTTGTTCCCTTCAAGGAGCACAATCCTCCTCTGTTATTGGGAATCCTGAGGCAGTGGCTGGTTCCTTAATCTATTCAAACACTTGTTCTCTTCCAACACGATGCTGGTGTACATGCAAACTGTACCAGATTAAAAATGAGCACTTATCACATCTGGGCTGCTTGAGAATCACAGTGTGACCATAAGAGCTCATAGTTATCATATACATGCTGCATTTTAATCAAACCAACTATTAATTTGGATTTTCTCTGCAAGTTTTTTATCAGCCAGGCTTTTCTTTAATCAGTATAAATCTGAATGGTGATTTTTATCATCGCAAATGTATTTTTAAAAAAGGAGTTGAAGTAATAGATAGGAAACACATTGCACAAAGCTATTAACACCATTAACTCCCAATATGCTTCAAATTCATTGTAAACCTGAATTAACAATACAGCAAATTTTTAACTTGACTGCACAAGATCTAAAATTTTAGATACAAAGTATATATGTAATATAGATATTACTTGAAATTTGCAAAATGTAGAAGCCCTCTCTGAAGCTCTTGAAACTGTGCCGGTCTTCTTCTAACCGCTCATGAAAATTTCACAGCTTGGCAAATCTCCTCAGCCTTTTGGCCTGACTGGTCGTAGAAAGGAAAACTCTGTGGCCAGAAATGGCAGTTGGCTGCTGGTTATTTTACCACTTTTTTTAAAGCAGTCTAAGCCAAGCTGCCTCCTTCCTTTCAATTCAAGTCTTTCTCCTTGCATAGCACATCTGCTTAAAAGAAAAAAACACTTTTTGTCAATTCTAGAATTTTTAAAAATTTCTACTCTTAAGTCAGTGTTGCAATTCAACAAAACCCTTCTCTGGCTCAACATGTAGAAGGAACTTGGGCAAGTTATGCCATAAATTTAAGCCACATCAGGCAGAAGAAACTGCTGTAGATGGGAAATCCCAAAGCCCAAAGTGAGTATTGTTCTTTCCTCAAAGTATATGCACAGGTCATCCTATAGGAATTTAATTTAGATGGGGTGTATTGATAGAGGCTTTTAGGCTGCCTCTACCTAATAATGGGTTATTCCTATTTCTCTGGCAGATTCTGAGCAGAAACCAGTAGGCAATTATGACTTAACACAAGCTAGATATTTTAATTTGTTTTTAATGTTTATTTTATAGATGAACTGTGTGTAGATGGCGATCATGCTGTCCTCTATAGAAATTCTTTCTCCCTCTATTAAACTGCAAGATAGGCAAATAAAATTGGGCAAAAATGTAAACTATCACTGTTCTCCCAAGGAATGGCAAGACCTGGAAGACCCAGATAACAGTGAGCTGTGAGAGGGCAGGTTGTGTCTCCACTCTACAGTCCAGCCATTGAGATTGGCTGCTGGTAGCCAGGGCTGTGGATTTCCCACAGCTCATACAGTTCTAGTGCTGATACCCTGTCGTTACAGCTCAACACCAAGCTACAGACTTTCCTCGACATCAAAGGAAATATTTACATCAGGCTGAAGTTCTGCAGCTGTTTCCATGCATAATATCTGCAGTCCCATTCTCCAGTGCCAGCTGGTTCTTGTTTCGTGAGCCCAGACATGGCTTTGTGGGCAAAGGCTGTTCCAGAAAATTGCTGCTCTGGAAGTCACTATTCACTCTGTGTCTTGCAGTCACCTTGAGAGATCTGGAAATGCAGAGACAAGCAGTGGCTGTTACCATGGTTGCTCTCATGAATCATTTAACCAGGAATGATTCGTGGTGGCCTGAAAGCTGCCTCTGCTTGGCAATACCATGTCAGATAAAACTGGCACATGGTTTGCGCTGATCTGCTGGGAGTCTGAGAATCATACCACCTTCTTTGAAGGTGTTGAGGATCTGGGGTGTCGATCCCCAGATGCAAAAAGCAGTTGGTTCTCCGTAACTTCTGTTGCTATGCCCGTGTGCCATCAATCCCAGAAATGTCTGAGGCAAGCATGTAAGGAAGATGAGAATGGGGTTACCTGGTCATACAGCTGTGCTCATATATGAGAGAGCATCCTCCTACCTGCCCCTCCTTCATGTCCTCTCCTTACCTGACTCTTACTAAACGCAGCTGTTAGCTTGGAAAGGCCAGTTAGTACAAAGCAGTTACAGTAAAGACTCGTCTTAAATCTTATACAGACAAGCCTTTGGATGAATAAATCAACCTCTTGTGACTTTTTCAACCTGTGGTTTTCACAAGTTGTTGCAATGACATTTGAGGCTTTATTCATGGGTCCAAAGGATCTCATCCTCTAGACTTAGCCCTCTGAAGCGATCATTTACATGTGCTGGCTTGTTTCTGTGTTTTGAGCTCTGCTCTGACACTGATTCTTGCCATTTCCTTAGGCAATAACATAGATAGGTTTCTCTGTAAATTACTTAGGACCTGAAAAACTGATGGTGACTGTATGATAGCAAGCAAGACATTCGCTGTCACTGAAATTCTCCTGTATACTGGAAATTTGCAATTCTTGAAACACTAAAAACTATTTAAGGTCTTGTCCCTCTCAGTATTAACCTGATGTGTGGAAACACTCCCCAGAGCTGTGTGTCCAAGAGCAGGGGCATCTCAAGCACAGGCTAAGCACGCAGTTTAGGGCATCAAAATAGCCATGGTTCTTCTGTGTATTTTGGCTTGTTCTGGGGCCCCAGGAAGAGAGATTGCCACATCTGTTAAACCAGCAAAGGGCCTGTGAGATGGCAACAGTGACTGAGAGGGTTAGTTGTAAAAATCTATCTCTTCCCAGGATAGACCAGAGTCTGGAATTGTTCTTTCAATCTCCATCATTGCATCTCATCTCCTCAGCCTGGCAGAGTTGATCTAACCAGCTGTTCTTATTTATGCTGCTGAGGACTGACTAGTTAACTCCATTTGAAACATGAACATAATTATTTTACAAGCCTTTTTTGCTCTCTTCCTCTTTTTTCCCCCCTTTCCTTCCTTCTTTCCCCCACCCTTTTCCTTCAGCCAGTTTTGCTGTCAGTTATGTGCAAGGACTGATGGGGTTTTACCTCCTGTTCCTCATTCTCTGCTTCCCTCCTGGTGCAACATCAAGGCAGAATCTTGTTTAGTACTTAAAAAGTACTAAAGTTTACACTATTTCTTGGATGTGTAAGAGGATGCTGAATGTGATCACTCCTTATGCTTGAAAAACAAAGGGTATTGATGAGTGGAGTGACTTGGGGATTTATAATTGGGAAATCTGGCTGTGGGTGAAAATTTCTGCTGGGAAGCTATCTATCTAAAAAAGTTTCCTTTCACGGGAAATTTTCAACAACACAGCGCATGATCAAAATGAGTCTGTGTTATTTTATTTTTTAAATAAGTTTTTCTGTATGCCAGAAATCAGTCCTAAAAATTTTGTAGAAAGAACTTTCTTACCCTCTACTCAACACATATTTTTATATGGCAATAAAAAAAACCCAACTTTAAGTTGATAATAATCAGAAAATATTTGCAGTGTTGTAATCAAATAAGGACAATGACATCCTATGGTAATAAGTAGTTCAAAAGGTAAATGTCCCTTAAAACCAGAATACTTTTTCTTTTTCCGGCCATAACAACAATAGCATGCCTTGTGTTCTGCCACTTTCAATAGAGACTGGAAGCATAACTTAAGTCCAAGTCAACAAAGTTTTGCATAATAATTAGGTTCCAAATTAATTTCTCACTCATTTGCACAGCTTAACCTGAATATCAATACTGTTTCATTTTGTGTGAAAGTTTGCTTTTTTCTCACCACTTTTCCATTAATAAGGAACCTATTTTCCTTAACAGATGCAGAGAACCCCCTTTTCCCCACCTCCCTGTACGGGAAAATAACATATCTGTACTCAAACCAATAAAGAATATGCTGTAGATAAATTCATACCATACCAATGGAGTGTAAGGATTCCATTAATGCTTTAGTGATATTATCAAGCAAGAAAAAGGCAAAATGGATCCACGACTCTTACTCTGCTGGGTCTGTAATGAAGCAATGTTGTAGCAGCTGCTGTAGTTTTTTTTTTCCTCCTGTAGTCATCGCTTGGTGTATTGTGGAAGTTTAAAAAAAAAAAAAATTCTGACATTTCCTTCTTTCTTTTTCTGTCTCTATTTTTTTATTTTAAAGAACAGTCAGCTTCCTTTTGTTACTACTGTGATGTACTTTTCCCTACTAACTCCAAGAGCAATATGGAAATTACTAACATGACAGAGAAATATGAGCTTTATACTGTAGAAAAAGTGGCTGTAGCAGTATATCAGAGAAATTATTGAATGTTATCGGTCATAGCACAATTTATTATTTTACCAGTGTGCTGTGAAAAGTTGCTCAGCCAACTCAAAGCTTTCCTACTATATTAGTGCTGTCTGGGAGTTTAACTGGTAGCACTTTGCTAAATGCAAGCACAGTAATTATTTGCACATCAGGCCCATGGATTCCTCCCTCCCCACCCCAACCCATCATCTTAACATACTGTACGTGCAAGAATTTGATTTACCTTCTTTATTTTGGACTCTGTATGGTACGGCTTTCACAGAGAAAAGATGGCTGAAAGATATAAGGGAGGGCTGAGAATTTGGAAACTGTCTGCTCTGCACTTTGTGTGTGCTCCCTGCCAAACTCACGTGTAGCTCTCATTAATGCTAATGGGATTTAATACATGCTGCAAGAGGAAAATATCCTCATTTATTTTGCACTGAATCGAGTGGGTAGCAAAAGTGCTGTATTGACAACTCTGGAGCCCTCTATTTATCCAAAGAACAGGCAGTGTCAGAATAAGTTCCTCTTGCAACCTGGTGTCTCAATCCTCTTGTGGAGGGAGCTCTGGAGGAGAGCACAGCCCCTGGCACCTCTGCCAATCTTGCTTGCCCATGTAAGTCTGGCAGCGTGGGCACCTGCACAGGAGCTGCCCAGCCAAGACTTGACTCAAGATACAGCAGTCTGAAGATGCTGAGGTTAGGCTGGGCTTGGGTGAGTGCTAGTAGGATGAACAGTACAGATAAGTTCTTTCAAGTCATAGAAACAGCCCATCCTCGCAGTTCTGCCTGTAAATATTTCAGACTTACGTATGCACGAGAGGAAAACTTTTTCCTGGGCTTTACTGACTTGGACATAAAATGTTCGGTTGACTTTTAAGTGAGGAGTTGCTTATAAAAGTCCTTTAAAATTGCTATTTCTCCCAAGCAATGTCTCAAGATGCAGGCAAGGTAGCAGCGATGAGTTCAGTGGTACACATGAAATACAGAGACTTTTTTCAGTGTGAATGAATGATAATGATAACTTTAAGATGTCTCCTGCTATACATGTGTGTATAATTGTCGGGAAATACCTCTCTGTTGAAACTTCTCACACTAGTTTTCTTAAGCTAAAAACATTGGAAAAATAAAGTAGGAGGAATCCTAATCCTTCATTAGGATCAGGACAATATTGTATTCTTTTGACTGAGATAAAATTAAGCATAACTACATGCAGTTTAACATGCAGAAAGTCACATTTCGTTGAAAACTTTGAGTTCTTTCAGAGGAAAATATTTGAGTTGACTTGTCCTTTTATGGAAAACTGTCTTATTTACCTGTTTATTTTCACTATTATCCTGACTCATCTAAACTTCACCGATTGATGTTGTTTCCATTGAACAGACAAGGAGGCTCACTTCGGCTTTCAAACTCAGCCACCTCACACCCAACAATTATCCAGGGCTAACACTGCATTGTTTTGTTCTTTTACATCACTGTCTGTCAGCAGGACTCTGGGTGCAGTCTCTACCTGGCTGGCCTTACACAGCTTCCTCCAGCATCTTTGTGTGACGATCCATATAAAACACACTTCAGCACAAGCAGCTGTCAACTGTTTTACAGGAACTTCCTGGGCCCTGGCTGTAATGAAGAGTTTCAGGATTGAGCATTGTGGCTTTTTCTCCCTTGGGCTGGAGGAGAAGGCTTTTGAGAGAGTAAAACTTGCTGGGGAAGGAGTCACAGCATGCATATTGCCATCGAGCATGTTGAAAATCAAGGCTGATGTACATTGACTTGACTCAGGTTCTAAAACATTCTGGACTTCAGAATTTAATTTGAGTCCTACTGCCAAGGAATTTCTTGTTGAATGTGCGTCCAGGACGCCTTAAGGTTTTGACAGTCCTGTTCTTCCTTTATCTCCTTTGTTATTTCAGGAATGCCACCTTGCTGCTTGTTTAAACCCACCTATCACTGGATTGTATGTGACTTTTTTAGGTGTGTATTTTTTAAACTCCATGCTGGTGCACGTCTAAGGAAAAACCTCTGAGTTCTATAATCTGATTCTAACAGGTGTATGCTCTTTTCACCTTCAAGTGCTTAGTGTAAAATGGGCCCTATGGAACAAAAAGCTTGAGTTTTCATATTGTCCAAGCTGTTGTCTCAAAAGTGGATTGACATAAACAAAAAAATATAAAAATGGAATCAGCTGGAAGTTAACACCATCCCAGAGAGTTCTGAAGGCATCATGCAAAACCTCAATCAGATATTAAGTAATGTTTTAATCAGTTGCTCTTATTTTGTGTGACACCAAAGAAATGGTTGATGATGATTTGGTAGTAAGCAAAAGGTATTGGAAAAGGAAAATGATAATATAAAGCTAAGTTGTGTTTTGAAAGTTGGGCATGAGCCTTTCCTTTACATTTTCTTCTGTAATGTTGCAGTTACTTGTTATTTGGGTCATTAAATCAACCTGCAGATGCCAGGAGGCAGACCTCATCCTGAAACTTCTGTTTTGTCTTGGTTTTTTTTTGAGGGCCATCTCGCTTTGTAGTTGAACTGGATCTTAAAGATGATTCTAAAGATGATTCCTGCTGAGCTCCATTTCCAATATATAATTCAACAATAAAAAAAAAAGGTGCTTTCATTTGACAAAAATGTGTGGTTGAACAGAATTTAGACTTGTAGTGCAAGGCTTGTTTGCAAGGCTTTTTAACTCAGCTAAACAGTTCACTTCTATTCTACAATTTATTTAATTAATGTTCATCTCATTAGTAGGGATCTATCTGAGCCATCTACCATTATACAGTAAATTGCTTTAATGAATTCTGTGATTCTCTCAAAATTCCCAATCAGATGAGAGGCGCTGCTAATGTAATAAGTCAAGAAAGTACAGCTTTGGAGATTCATTAGATTTTATTTCTTATGAATTGTCTCTGGAAAAACTCTGAGAGCAGTGCAGTGGTCAAAAGGGGCCATTAGTAGACCCCCTGTTAGTAGACTGTTAGAGATGTCCAGAAAGAACAAAGTTTAGTTTGGTTTTGAGATTCATTAGTGCACTGTTGATTTTTGTTTTGCTATGAGGTGTTTTTATTTGTTGGTTTCATGGGGGTTTTTAAATTTTTTTTTATTATTATGGTCAAATTCCCTTTAAAATAGGCTGTCAATGCCCGAATTCCATTTTTAGCTTAACTCAAATGACAGAAGAACAAGGTGCTTTCCGAGAAAAATCCACAAAAGGTGTCTACTAAATTCAATTGAAAGATAATTTTTACTTGCAGTGTGTACTGGAAAGAATCGGAAAGCATGACAAATAAAAAAGCAGGATTGATAACTGTTCACTTAAAAATTTTTCCTGACTTTTTCCCTCTTCCCCTCCTAATTAACCCTCCTCCACTTGAGTTAGTATTCAACATGACCAGAAAATTATGTAGAAATAAATTAGAGGACTTATCAGAATAGGATATTTCTTTTGGAAGGGACCTACAGTGAGGTTTTCTTTCGAGGCTTGAGTGTCTGGATACTTCTTACTATGCCTTGTTGCCTCCCCTGCCCCTTTGTCAAAGCCAAAGTGTAGCAACTCTAGCAGGAAAATGAGGACACGTTTTGCAGCCAACTCTCCATTAGCACAGCTCTGTTTTCCTGCTGCAGTCAAGGATGTGAGTCTGCACAGATTAAGCATATTTTTTAAGACACCAGTTTTGTGCAGGAAGTATAGGGATAAGTCAAACAAACTTTTTTTTTTCCTGTCCTGTTCTTCTCTCCCTGGTAACTATCCCTTTCTTTAAGCTCTTTGATACTCCCCATTCACAGGACAGTAGAATGATGCTACAATAATTTCCCTTCAGCAGCAGGAGACACATAGCTGTATATTATGCCCTTTAGCTAAAAGAAAAATTGATTCTGTCATGTATACATTTATATCTCATCTATTTTTTTTTTTCAAGGAAATTTTTAACTTTCCTTGTGACGCTGAGGTAGAAAATAATAAACTATTGAGATATATTACATGATTCTCTCATCTTGGGAAGCTGTCCATCTTGAGAAACAGGAAATTCAGAAGCGAAGCTAAACAGTGATTAGAGTTCTAGGCAGGTTTTCTTTTCTACAAAAAATCAACTTACATATGTGGAGCATGTTTTCCTAAAAAACAATAAAATAATTAGGGAACTGAATGCAATGTGTCAAGTCTTTGGAGTCATACTTTCTGAATCCTGAAATTCGAGAACAACATCTTCACAAACCGCCAAATTTTAATCCATATGCTGTTAAAAGGTTTATTATGTTGAGATAGGGGTGCATTCTCTCTAGGAGCCAGAGTGACTTTTGCTTAATTCACTGGTCTAATCAAGCATTTGGCTTCCTTTTCTGGACTGTCCTGTGTGATCTTAGCTATCTCAAAGTCTGTTTCCTGAGCTTTCAGTTTGAAAAACTGTGCTAATAATCACTTTGCCTCACCAAAGTGGAAGAAAAAATATAGAATGATGGTGCACATAGAATTTGTAGCAGAGAGCACCCCGTAAATTCTGAAGAAAACCAAATGTAGGCTGCATTAGTGTCCTCATCCAAAAAGGTGGTCCAAAGCCTTATATTAAAAGCTTGATTTATTAAAGTGTCTTTCAAATCAAAGTAATCAGTGTTCATGGGGCGTTGAGTATTGACCATCTTCCTATATAAAAAGGAACCAAAAGTAATAAAATACTCAGAAAGAAAAGAAAACTAATTTTCTTGAATTACATAAAGAAATGCATAAAAATCAAATACTTTAACTCCAAAACCACTGTTTTTAGTTGGTTGGCTTGGGTTTTTGATTTTTTTTTTTTTTTTGCAAATGAAACTTAATGAATACCTTTTTGGCATGATAACTTTTAGCCCAGATTTAGCTTCAGATAAATTTAAAAATCCCTTTTGAGGAGGTAAAAATGATGGTCTGCGATCAAACACCCTGTGCCTGATTGAAAAACGTTATTAAAGTTTTTACTACCAGCTCTATAATTTTGATATTCCTGTTTTGCCATTTTTCTTTTCAAGTGTAGATATCAATGTTCCTACTTTTTGCCATGTGAAGGCAATGGGCTCAGTGTATCAGTTTGTTCCAAGTTAAAATCTTTATTTCTAAGCCTTTTGCAGTTTATTCCACTTAATTAATGATCTTAAATTGAAACTGAGGCAAATATGTGGTTTTTTCCCACCTATTTGTATTGCATTGATTGTGAAGAGCATTTGCAATAATTTTCTGCTCTGTCAGAGAAAGAATCTATTGGAGACTGAGGTTGAAAAAACAAATTTGGAAACTCTGAAGCAAAATTGATCAGAACAGGGAAATTGTTAGCACCTGTCTGCATTAAAAAAAATCTTTAGGTGGAAAATCTAACCAAACTCAGAAAATTAGATGTTGCCAGCATTGTCAGGGTTCAGTAGTAATTCCTGAGGGTGATGTCTCATGTTCCATTCCCCTTGGAACTAGATGAGTTGCATTTCCTGGGATTCCACACAGTCTCTTGACATATGGAAGCAAAATCTGAAATAGTGGGAGTTCCAGACCACTGCCTGCTGTGGGAAGTTGTAGTCTGGATAATATCCAGACCAGGCTCTCTGATCGAGCAGAGACACCTCTTGCAAAGTCAAGGTTCACTTATAGGGCAAAAAGAACCTCACCCAAAAAATTTACTAATACATTTCCGTTACCCATTCTTCAATAGTAAATTTTCATCCTCTGTAATGAGGAATAAATGGGCAGGCAGACAGAAAGGACTAAGAATATTTATATACACGAATATGTGGACAAAAACATATTTTCCTATAATGAAACTCTTTTTGTTGTAACAACAGAGGACAGGGTTTCTGGGAAGGGAGATTTCTCTGATACAGAGGCAAATCCTTATTCCAGAATAGGTTCTATCCTCTTAACTTATATCAGGACCATGTGTGTCCCCCTGACTGAGAATCCCCAGTTATCTTTTCTTTTTTCCTTTTTTATTTTTAATAGTAGCACTTCATATTACCTCTAAGGAAAAGTGAACCAAGTTTTTTCAAGAACATATGTTTGATTATTTTATCTTAGTATGTTAAACTTTAAAAAGCGTTTTAGAATTAATTCATTGTGGAACCCTGGGGCTAAGAACCACATGTCACAGGTAACCAAATTAGAAGTCCATGGGTTATGAGATCACAAGCCCCTAGAGAAATATTTAGTGGTATGTTTACTTAATATCAAACAGCATGTGAAGTTTATTTATTAATATGCCTGCAGGTTTCTCTCTAATCCCGCTTCTCAAAGATGCTCACACATAGATAGGAAAGCCAGGAGGGGGTGATTTGCCCTGGTACTATTTCCATCTAATGGAATAATATATCTGTTAAAGAAAAAAGTTAGGGTACAGTACATACCTTCCTGACCTTGGCCAAATCTCAAGTCCTGGTTTACACAGAAGCCTGTGCTGTTTACAGAGCGCAGAGAAGCACAGGCACAGCAACTTCCTCTTAGAGTTATGAATCTTTAAGTAAGAAGAAAATTCATTTTTTAACATAGTCAGAAGAGCAATTGCTCTCAGCTAAGCAATGAGAAAGCAATTCACCCATCCTTCCTCACACCATGCTGCAGTAATAGAGCCTAGTGGGAGGAATTCTGCAGGAAGGAAATCTTCTCCCTTCCCCTTGTTAGCAGTGGTGGAGCTCCAGTGACCATTTGTACCCCAGCCAGAGCCAGCAAACAGAGGACCTGGCTTGGTTGCCCCTGTGCTGAGGGGCCAGGCACTGCTGCCTGCCCCTCCACCCCTGCTGGATGTCACCCACAGCCCTGACAGATTTGAGAGGTGCAGAATTACGCCCGTCACTGTTGGGCTTGCCTCCACTGTCCAGAACCCCTTTGCATTCCTGAGGCAGCTTTACCAAGGACAGAGTGCTGCTCTACAGCTCAGGGGGTCTTGGTTGTACTCCCAGACCTGCCACTAACCCACTGATTTTTATGTTTGTCTCTGTGTCGCAGGAGCACTAACATTTACCTCCTTAATGAAGCATTTTCAGATTTACCGACAACAATTTTTGCGTAACAGCAAGGGGTACTAGCTAGTTTATCACATTGCTGAAGTACTAGGAAGAATTGCTTGTGTTTTCCAGAGTGACTTTAGCCTTTTTGATCATTTAGTGTCCTATTTATGCACTAGATAAAACATTAGATCTAGGCACTGTTGAAAAAAAATGCATCAATGCTATCGTTCACTTGTTCAATCTATGCAGCACATCACTACCTTAAATGTTAATAGGCAGCTGCCTGGATTTCCTCTGAGTTTATAATTATTAAGCTCATAATAAACCTGAAAACTAAAGGCAAGAGAGGTATTTTTATGTTCTTGTTAAAATGTCAAAGCTTGAGAAAGTTTCACAAAATGCTGAGCTCTTTGTCTTCTGTGTCGAGGGCTATTACCAGAGTAGGTGCCGAGACAATCTGGACACCTGCAATCTTCAGACAGATTCCATCAAGCTCCTATCTGTTAGAAGCTGCAGTGCTTGCATTTGGATTCGATATCTAACAATAATGTGGTATTTTATAAACATTAGTGGGGCTGATTTTGCACTGGTCAGCACAGGTAAAAAATAGGTACTCTTGGAAAACAAATAAAAAAGGAATTGGAACTGTCTCAATAAATAGTGCAAATTGTAAATTTCCCAAAGATGCAGTTTTTTGCTCAAGCATAAGAAAATAAAGCTGGCAATTACAATATTGAGGAATTGCACAAGCTGCTTCTGCAGTTAAGGCCTAATATTTACTTGACGATACCTTTCTATTATTATATATAGCGTTATGTCCTTTTAATATATAGAATTACAATTTCTCCTTTCTCTTGCATCAGAAAAAAATCGCCTACTATCTCTGTAAATGGAGTAAACCTATGAATTTTCTGACTCTTTATATCAGTGGTGATCTTAATACTTCTATTGATAATGCTTTGAGGAAATAAATGGAATATTCATGTTAGGAGAAGAGAGAAACTTGGTTGAAATCTGGAAACTGATCTTCACAAGCCCTTTTCACAACTTTTTTTTTGTATGACCTTGACTGAGGAATGTGCTCCCTCTTTTTCCTGAGACCAGTTCCCTAAAGCCACAGATATAGGAAATGTTAAAGCTCAGAAACATGATTTCAAGGAATACAGTAACTTGTGCCTCTGAAACCCCATTTTGATGAAAAATATCAATGTTCTGTTGCTAAACACCTGTTTCAGGGTGTCTTTTTTGGCGAGGAAGCTCGGTGAATATTGATGTTTAACACATTCCATGTTTTACCCCAACTATGGAACTTGGTTTCAAACAATATTGTCTTTTATTCAAAAAATACTTTGTAAGTGACAAATACATATTTTTGGGATGAATAGTGTAAGCTAGACAGGCATGACCATATTTAGCTATTTGAAGAGATGACCTGCTTTTCAGAATAGTTAGACACTTTTTTTTTTTTTTGATAACCTGTGGCTGCTGAGAGCATTTTGAATATTTAAACTCAGTGCCAATGCACATAAATTTGAAGTAGGATTAGTTCATGTGTAATTGTAGAGTAAAATGTGGCTGAATTACCAGCTATAACTTCGCTATTATAGTGTAAAAAGTTGATGGGGTACAGTTCTAAGGACTTTCTTCTCTTTCACAATTCATCTTGTCACACAAATCTGGTTTAATTTTTGTGTTCGCTATTGTCTTTGTAGTGTGCCTACTCACTCTGTGAACTATATATTTTTTTAGTGGTTTTTTTTTCCTAATTTGTGGTTCTTTGGTTTTCTGAGTTTTGATGAGTTTGCAGGGGTTTGCAAATTTACCTTGTAATAGTTATTGATTATTGTGCACCTTGCAGCTTTCGTTATTAGGTGAAGTCTGGTTTCAATAAAAGGAAGCACTTATGAAGTAAGGGAAAAAGGCATCAACACAGATCTGATTCATGAGTGAATGAAATGCCTCTAAACTTTTCCTCTTCCTCCACTGAGGCAGAGCTCAGTTGGTGCCATGGTTTACCAACAGTTTCTGTTTATTTTTGTGAATATTCTGTTAAAAAACACGAGACTGTACACTTGCTTTTACCCAGCTCTCATCCACCCCAACAAGAAAATGGGCTTCTTGCCAGATGCTTTCCCTGCTGTGTTATCAGAAGTGGTACTACAGGCAGCTTTGGGTTGGAGATATGGACTAAGGGGATATTACGTTGGTGAGATGGCTTCTGAACAGATGGGTCACAGACAGAATGGCCAATTGGTCTCCAGAAATGTGCTTTATCTTCCAGTTGCTGATGTGGCTGCATACTTAATCTACTGGTTGCTTTGAATTTACACAGAAAGTGGAATTAGGAGCTACACTTCAGACTCGGGTAGCTACATTGCATCAGCATCTAAGGAGTTAGAACAAAAACCTATTATTCACAATAAATTAAATTTCTAATGAAAGAAAAAGGAACAGTCTTAAGAAGAAACAATTTAGAATTTTTTTGTGTGTGTGAAGGAGATAGGAGAGCTCCTTTTATCTTTTGTTTATACATTACCTAGACCATCTAGAGCATGTCATGTGTGATCTATGATAGATGCTTTAGAAAAATACCTTAAAGATCTCAAAACTCTGTTTGAGCTTGTAGGTGCAGACAGCCTTAGCTTGTAAATAAGAATCTGTCTCAAGGAACTCTCAGCATAATTTCTATCTGTCAAGCACCAGTATTAAGGCCCCTTAGATGTTCTGGAATTTCCATTTCTGTGGGAAATTTCAGCATTTCTACAATAATACAAGAATTTTACTTTTTTTTTTTTTTTCCTTTTTACTTATTTAAACTAGAAATACTAAAATAGATACTGATCTGGTACTTTTCCTTTATGACATACACTCACAAGGAGATCTGGAGTTCAGCAGTCTAATCCATCTTTTTAATCCAGATGAATTAGTTCTCCTGAAATACATCTGAACCATACAATTCCTATGACAAACCAATCAGCTCTCCCTTGCTAGGCAATCTAAGTTGCACAAAAACATAGATGAAGATGGAGAGCAGTGGGAAGGTCAGACTCCAGTAATACTTCAATATTGGCCCAAACACGGATTTCTTCTCTCTGCGATATTTCTGTAGTGGAATTTTTCTCGGACATCTTTAGTTAGCAACAAATGGACATCAGTTCCTTCCCTGTATACAGGCGTAGGGTTTACCTCAAATGAATTGTAATCCAGAGCTAAGGCCACAGCAGAGCAATGCACAAATGGCACAGAACCTAAAAATTAAGGTTTTTTGTTTGCTTTAATGGCTTGCAGCAACTATTATAGACCATATTCTGATGCAGTAATTTAGTAGTGATAGATCTTTACTAGCCCAAAATCGTCACACTGACTTCATAGTGACTGTGTGCAGGGAGTAGGCATCACAAGCTGAAAATGGCTTTCTGGGTGAGGTATTATGAGGAATTAATATTTTGAAGCAGCAGCAATATACAGCACGATAAAGAGAGGCACTACATTCAAAATAAGAGATGGAGAGTATCATCATTAGTCTGAAATGCACAAAACATCATAACAGAACTACTAGTGAATGGAAGCTTTACTCATCAGGTATTTTTAAGTCTGATTTTTTTTCTTTTTAACCTCCACAAACTCTGCAAGCGACGCTGATATCTTTTCTTGGATTGAGTGGCAAAGTTGGAGGAACTTAGAAAAAATGTGTTTCTCAACAACTCTGTTGATAAATTGATTAATTCTTCCTACAAAGCTCATCGGAGATGACAGCACTACTACTGTTTTAAACTGTATCAGTCTAAAACCTGCCCTGCAAAATGTGCTGTCAGATTCCAAATATTTGATATTTGGTTAAAGAGAAGTCTGTTAAATTGTTTCAAAGTGAGAGAGATTTAACTGTGATTTGTGTTACATTTCACATACTTTTAGCCTTCATGTTATAAAAACCCCAGGTTGTTCTACAAAAACTGTTTAGGAGTGTATGACAAATTGCTGGGGGTTTTGAAATTAGCTGGTGAATAAGCAAAATTTCAAAAGAAGATCTTTTGCTTTATAGCAAATGCTTTGTAAGTTTATTTGCCAAGTGTAGTTAAGCTGTAATTATTTATGATAAAGCGTTATGCAAGGCTTAACTGAACATTCCTCAGAGTAGTTTGCACAACTCAGAAGCAAGATAGTGGAATTACCTCCTACTGTTCTCAGTTGTAGTTGTACACATTTATTCTATGCCTGCTTTAGTTTTTAAGGTCTTAGTGACTGTATCACTCTGCTATTAAATTGAGATATTCCAGGGGAAACTGAGTCTGTTGTATCTGAAAGAAGGCAAAGTTTACAAATGTTATTGTATGCAAAGCAGTTATTCTGTATGATGATAGTTGTTAATAGGTGTGACATGGGAAATACATATTGGTGCATCATGTATAATTCTGGATAATTTAGCTGAAGTGTAGTAATTACAACTTTGGGGTGAATTTAGTCCTGATTTGTAGCATATAAATAAGAACTGATAGGAAGCTTTCCTGTCTACCTGTTTTCCAAATATTTCTGCTGGGAAAATAAAGATGGGAGGCTCAGGTGTCTAAACACAGTTGTCTAGTGCTGTTTTGGAGGCTACAGGCCATGAAGGATGCCTACATATAGACTACATGTGCCCTGGCAAAAAATTGAGAGCTGTGTCCTTTTGGACTGGCAGCTGAGGGATTTGTAGCCTACAAATCTCTCAGATCACTCATTTGAGTGACTAAAACAATGCTAAACCCAGGTATCTCTTGAATGAAAAATCTGCATGCCAAGTGTTTGGAAAATAGGTGCAACTTAGTTTCTAAATGCATGTATAGATGACTGATTTTATGTTCTCTCTCTGAATTTTTTCAATACTTGCCATTACATTAATTTATTTACAGAAATTTATAATTTTATCTTAAAGAACCTGATTAATAATTTTTTTAAAATTTATTTTATTCACCTTCGGCACCAAAGGTGAATAAAATAAATTATCCCTAGGAGGCTATCCTTGCAGGAAGCACAGCATCCATTTTGTGCCTTGATTACCCTTACCTCATCCAGTGGAAAAGCAAACTTATTTGGCCTTCTTTAAAATGTAGTTAAGGTGGGATGAGTAATATGGCTTTCCACAGTCTGTGTGTGTAATGGATTGTAACCAAGGTCCCCTGACACTTTGTTTGTGGCTTAACCACAAGACCACAAGACCATTGTCTTCTATTAAAGTAATGTTAACCTCAGAGAAGTGAAGGAGCCTATAAGCTTTCTTATCTTTCAAAGTCTGGCTTAATGAGCTGTGGTGTTGGATTTTTCAGCAAAGGCGAAAGTACCATGGAGGAGCCTGCAAAGCAGTGAGAGACATGAGTTAAACAAGGCTTTTCTTTCATTTCGTATTAGTGGGTAAAAATGGTGAGATGAGGCACTAATTTGAGGGAAAGTATTTCCTCAAGCATTTTTGCATCTCTCCATCCTGTATCTGTCTTGCTGACCACTGGGCAATCAATATTCTTACAATAAGTACTACAAGTCTAGGGTATTGAAATAAAAAAAAAAGATAAGGGAAATATCCTTAAGATTGCAGCTGATTGCTATCCATCATTCACATGAGAACCTTCCTTGTGGGAGCTGAGAGCTTTACTTTAGGTCTAGGGTTTGGTGACTGCTCTCTTTGGCCCTCTTAGTTCCAGCAGCTTGGGCAGAGTTGTTCTACCTCGGAAGCCAGAGAAGTCCATGAGGAGACACAAGTGCCTGAGAGTTGGCACAATTTCCTTGCTATTAAGGAAACATATTTTAAGGTTCCTCATCCAGTGTAGTGTTACCTAAAATGGGCTTGCCCTCTAGTGTCAGGAAAACTGAAAGGTGATCTCACTTTTATCAGTTTTGTATCGCAACGATTCTTTTCTATTTCAAGTGGTGGAGCTGCTGCTTTGCAATCTGTGGCTTGTCAGGTCAAACCAAAGCAGGAGCCAACATCTCCAAAAGCGTGGCTCCTCAGAGGCTAGCAAGTACCATCTCTTTGCAGGTGAAATCTAAAGAACTCACTATTTTGCCCCATTGGTGTTTACTGCTATTTTCAAAAATCTCTTAAAAAAAACTTGAGTGAGGAAAAGCACCAGAACTTGAGCTTTGTTTTGTGTTTGTGTGATTAGAAGCCGGTTGGTATCAGGTTTAAATCTCCTGTGTGGAAAAGATGCCATACTAAAACTGGCAATAAATGAGATGGAGGACTTCTGTGCATGGTGGGCATGCTATAAAAACACAGAACTATAGTCACATTGCAGAGTTTGACCCAACATGCTGTAAACAGACTCCCTGTCTTCAACCCCCCATCTCCTCCTCTGGAAAAAGCCCAAATCCAAAACTGTCAGAGGTAACGAGAGAAGGAATCAAACCAGAAAGAACAGGTCTACACCAACAGAAGGAACAAAAGATCCTTCCTGGCTGATTTTGTGGCACAGAGTTAGTGAGATCACATCCTCCATTCTGTGGCACTGCAGGTGAGGATCAGATAAGCAGGAGAAAGCAGGTTCTTTGTTTTGTGGGCTGGAGGAAAGGGTGGGTGAAGGCCAGGACCAGAAGGGCTTACATGGGCCTGAAACCAGGCAAGAGAACACAGAAAACAAGGCTGAAGACCTTGTGAAAATAGCTCGGGTCTCACCCTAGACCTGTGTGAATTTTCTTTGCAGACTACATGTTACTGCCCACAAGAGCACTGGCTGAGATTTGGCTCTGTGCAAACACTCCTGAGTAGAGGAAAAAGTGTTGTATTAAGTGATAGAAGAAGGAGGTAACCAAATAAAGAGGGCTCTAAGGCGAGGCAGTTAATGAGCTGCTGTTTTCTGCAGGCTTCCCCCAAAAGAAATGAGAGAGGAGGTGTGGGAGATCAATTCCAGTGAAGGATGATCTGTACTTTTTGTGCCATCAGTGTCAGTCTGGCTGGAAACAACATTATAGAGAAGGGAATTCTATAATATGCTTGCATTTGCAAATTTGGATTGAATCTGACAAACTGAGGCATGAAATTTGGGAGAAGAAACAGCAAGGTCTGGAGACGCTTTAATTCTTTTGATACTAAGTTTCTTTTTAGAAAGAAAATTCTTTTGGTGCGAAGTTTCTTTGTTTAATTAAAAAAAATAAACTTCTCATTTCAACTTGCCACCCAGAAAGTTACCTTTAAGTGAAAGAAAATTTTCACAAACCAAGTTAACGAAAAATTATTGAAGCTTTATAACAAGCCATAACTAAGTGTTTAAGGTAAATGAAGTGATGCAGAGACAAACGTTTCATAGGGGCTGCAGGAATAAAGGAGATGAGTTCACACCTTGGTACGTTTTGTTCTGCTTTAATATAATGAATTATTGGACCAGTGCTGATCTGTAGGACCAAAAGGGCTCACAGGTAGGGAAGGCCGCCAGAAATGATGTTTTATACTCTGTGAGGTATACAAAGTTCTAACCCCAACCTCTGAATTCCAGTTCTTCCCTTTTCATCGTTCCTTCTGCCTTCGTCTTCCTCATTTGTCTTCCTCCTTTCTGTAAATCCCACTTTTTTTCAAGCCTCAATATCCATTTCTTGTTTAGTTTGTTTTAGCTCTATTTTGAAAATTGAAAGTTATTTGAGAATGAGGAAAGGCATATGTATGGTTGGTTAGAAAAAAGATTCATGTTTGATAAGAAACTTCTACATTTCAGATTTTTAGCAAAAAAAAAACCAACCTCAAAAAACAAGGCTTCTGAAATAAGTTTTTAAAAATGTGAAAGAGTTGTCTGTAACTAAGAAAAGAATAACCTCAGATTTGAAAGGAACAGTATGGACGTCTCTAGCTTTGAAAACAAATGATTTTTAAAGTAGTATTTTCCAACAAATTTTGTAAGAAAAAGATTTTTTTTTTTTTTTGAGTTGGAAAATGGTTCTGCCAAAAAAAATTTTTTTTAGGCTAGTTCTGCTTATAGGCTTATCATTGACCAGAAAGAGACCTGGGAAAGGGGAGGAACAGCAGGAGGCCTGGTTCATTTGCTTGTTTTGCAAGATGTCCATGATGTCTGTTTGCCTAAGCTGGGAATGCTGTCCCCCGCCTCTACCATCAGTCTGAAACGTCCAATCCAATAAATTTAAACAATGAGCAGAATCTGAACCAAGTTTTCTCCATCCATGTCATTCATTCTCACTGCTGCAGCAAAAGTAACGAGCTCTATTACCATGTAAATTTTCTATTAAATTAAAAGATTAGTTTTAAACTCCTTAATTTCGTTGCACCTACAAGAAAGTCGTCGTTTTCCCTTCTCTGAGTGGCTCAGTATTTTGTAGGGGCATCTTCCCTGTCAAGTCATTGTTTTAGAAATATATATTTCTAATTCCTTGTCCTTTTATTTATGATCTTGTTACATTTTTTTATCTGTCTGTGTTTGTTTATTTTTTATTTGACATTCAATGAATTTGCTCTACCTCTGTCATTTTAGTGCTGGCTGATGTTTTATAACATATTGATTCCCAATATTTTAAACTGACCCACTGTTGATATGAGGATCACACTGGGAAGTAAGATGTTTACATCTTGCTATGAATAGCAGATAAATGAAATAATAAAGGTTGTCAAAAGCTGAGAAATAAAGTACACTGGGTTCTCGTTTGCTCTCAAGGATCTACGGCTGTGCAACTTGGAGCTAGCAAAGTTCAGAATTCAAGGCAAGTAGTTATGGACTCCTGGTTTGTTTTTTTTAAATTATTTTTAATTTTTTTTTGATAAAAGAAAAATAATGCCAGTCTCCAGGACTATAATTTCCCCACAATGTTGCATGACAATAGTGGCTTCACCAGTGATTTTCTCCTATAGTTTCACAGGTAGCTCCTTTATAAATAATCCATGTTCTAATGAGCACATAAATGAAGCAAACAACTTTCTTTCCTCGTTGTATTTGATCCCGTTGACTAATTAGAGAAAGAATATGCAGAGATATTGACACAGATTTTACTGGTTTCACTTAAAACTTTCTCCCATATAAAGGCTTTTTTTTTCTTTTTTTTTAACTATAGTTTTAAATTGCAACCATTTCCTATTGAGTTTAATTCCTTCTGGTGTTTACTGCGGCAACATTAATCATGATGAACTCTTCCTGTATTTAA
Organism: Ifrita kowaldi; assembly: GCA_013398055.1. NCBI lineage: Eukaryota > Metazoa > Chordata > Aves > Passeriformes > Cinclosomatidae > Ifrita > Ifrita kowaldi. Next base: position 108,431 of record VZRS01000666.1, on the reverse strand, counting down.
TTTTGATGCAATTTCAGTATATGCTATTTGTGAATTAAAATACTTATTTTGTAGACAGTGAAAAATTATTTACTGATTATAGCACAACTCTGTGTGTGTGTAGATATAGATATATTGTATACATTAAGGGTGACATGTAATTTAAATCTGCACATTTTGCATTATTCAGTAGTTGCATGCCAGCTGCTTTTCTTTTGTACTTTGTGATTAATTTCATTGTTGGCAGATTTTATGTTTCTGAAGAGTCTTTCACAGAACCTACACAGGATTCAATGGAGAGAATGTGAATACACAGTTGTCAGTGGTGTTTTAGCCTGATCTACAGCACTAAAGTTCAGTGGTCAGAGTTACAGCATAATGAGGGAGGAAGTAAAAAATGAACTGTGGCATTATTTTCAAAGAATACTTCATTGACTTTTATCACATAACTAAAAAGAATTAATCCTTCCCCTCACCCTTTTTTTAATTTCCACAGCAATAGTTTGTCTGCCTAACAGAAACAAATGCCAGGTAGGGGAGTGCTTTGTCTGAATTTGCATGTGTGTTTTTCCATGCAGCCTTCAACTCTGAAAAGCACAGAGCCGCTGTGTGCGACAGAAGAGTTCCAAAGCTGGAGTTCTCAAACCTGTTTTGTATATTGCATTTCTGCTTGCTTTGTCAGGGCAGCTTGAAATAAGAGCACGTGGAAAGAAAAAAAAAAAGCAGGAAGTAGTATGCATGAAAAAAAAATTGCAGCTCTCAACCACCAGCAGCAATTATAAGTTCTGAAGTTTTGTCTTTTGTGTTTGTTTTTAAAAGCAATTTAATAAACTACAAAATTTTGGAGTACTCTAGTCAGGGAAGTTGAAGGTAGAATTTATACTACATTTCTCAAAAGACGTAAATTCCCCTTTTTTGTAAAGCATTAAGTCCCTCCCTTAATTAAGCCTTCTGGGGTTTAAATGTGTTGATCTCATTTTAAACTGAGCTCAGCACAATTAGACACACTGAGAAGATAGCAGATAATCAGCACATACAAAAACATTTCAGACATAAATGCTTCATCCTGCCAGGCCCAAAATTACTATTTCAGGTTTTTTTTGTTTTTTTTTTCCTTTTTGAGTGGTGGGGGGGCAGGGAGGGGAGAAAGAGAAAGGAAAAAAAATTGATTATTTTCAGCTCGTCATACATCTCATTTGTAGTGGGTCAGACCTTCCCCATTCACAATTACCACTAGTTAATCTTATCAGAGAAAAATTCAATTACATTTATCAAGGTTATTCCATACACTCAAGTTATTGCCTCGGAAAAATCGGGTTTCAGTGTTAAGAATGTCAGCATTGTGTGTGTGTGTATGGGGTTTGGCATTTTTTCCCCCTATCTTTAAAAAATAAATAATTAAATCCTGCTTTTACACTGACGTTGCTAATATATAGTTATAATAAAGTAATATTTGACAGCTTTGTAAAAGGGATCATTAATACATAGATTATGGAAGTTTAGGAGGGAGGCTCATAACTGTTAATAGACTTCAATTCTCAGCCTACACTGACATTTTAAAAAATCTAGTTTCAAATTTGATAACAGATTACCAGCTAGGCTGGGAGCCAGCCACCTGATTAAGGCAATTTAAATGCTTGCAAAGTGGTGAGATTAAAATCAAATAAGTGCCGATTTTTTCCCTGCTTCACTTATCTTTCCCTGGATTCGTTCCTTAACTACCAGGTGGCAGAGGACTCTGGGTAATTTTCCTCTGCGCCAATTACCCCAGGATGGTTTTTAGGGTGAAGCAGAATAATTACTGCACTATCAATCCAAAATGGGCTGCTTAATGTGTTTAAGAGAGATTTTGAGCCTTAGCAGGGAGGCTGCCTGAAGCGTGCTACGCTCGCGGTGCCAAAGCCCGCTCGGCCTGCTCGGTGAGTTAACTGTTCACGGAGAAGGCAGCACACACCCAAGGTGAAAGAAAACAAGGAAAACTCCTGGGAAGCTGTGGGAAAGTTAATGAGCTGCTTCCAACGCGTGGCAGGCTGCAGTTGCAGGTGGCTGACAAAGCTAGGCAGGTTAAGAAAATAATATTTATCATCCAGCTGCCAGGACCGTCTTTATCAAAAGTCTTTCTGAAATCCATACAACACGCAGAAAAATGGGTTTGAAACAACAACAAACAAAACCAAAAAAGGTGTATGGGGGATAAAATGAGGAGAAAAATGCTGTTGATGAAGCAGTCTATCCTTGGTGGGTCATTTGCAAAGCTTTGTAGGGAGCTGATCTGATATAAAGACACATAGATTTTAATTTTTCCCCCCGCCTAAATAGAAGGAAGGATGGGTTTGTGATCAGAGCACACAAGGGGAGAGCTAGGGCTGGCTGGGCTGTGCCACAGGGCTCTGGTGTGGCCAGCGAGCACCAGGCTGCTGGTGAAGCTCTGCCGAGGGAGGGGGTGCCTGGCTGAAGCCTGGCTTCTGCCACATCCCCACTTCAGTTTTAATTGGTGCTCTGCTGGAAAATGAGGTGCTCTCCAGATGCTCCCCCATTGATGCTCTCTAGATGGGAGCCAGCTACCTTCCCCCTAATCCTGGGACTGCTAGCGAAAAATTTGGCAGTAATTCCCCACTTTACAGCTTTAGCACAGAGAAAGTAACACTTGGCGCAGCCACGGCACAAGAAATAACTTGTTAATTATTGGTTCATTAAAGCATTTGAAGATCATGGGTGTAATGGCAATACAGAAAAGCTCAAGTGCAAGGTGAAGGAGCGGTATGTTCTGTTATCAAACTGGTGTGTGGTGGGGGAGGGATGGAAGAAGAGAGCAGGGCTTAAGCTCAGCCGAGACTCTGAAATGACATTACCAAATAGTATACTGTAGCAGCCACAAATTAAGTATTATCTTCCATCTGGTGACTCTGCACTTGATTCTTTAATTATTATTATCTGAATATAAATTGTGAGTTTTAGCCAAGGATTCTGGAAGGTTGTCGTTAGAAACGGAGAGATAATTAAAAAAAAATCATTATATTTGTGAAGGGGTTGCTGCTGTTTCTTGCCTTTCAGTGATTTGCTTACACAGTTTTCCATATGATCTCTACCTACTTGATGTACCAAGTTTTTTCTTATTTAATGAAAAATTGATCTGTGATTTTGCTTAGCAGATAATTTGGATAATGCGAGTTAAAATGTTCAATTTTAAAGGAGAAAGTCTCTGTTCTAAAATTGTTTCAAGGTGCTCAGTGACCTCAAGGGGACTTCAAATATATCTAAAAATCACCAGATATTCCATCAGGATGTTGATTGCCTCCCAGGAGCACAGGGTATGGGTGTGCATATGTGACTGAGGAGATGTCGTTTATGGGTTTATATTCCAGTCCAATTTCTGATGCAAAACTGTTGTACCTGTGCACCCACTCCCTGCTGCCTTCCTCCAGTGGAACAGTGTCCTCTCAGGAGCAGGAGGGGTGAAGGGGAGGAAGACCAGCTTGGTGATTGAGATGCCAATTTTTAAGCTGACCCTGTTTTAAATTGCAGGAGTCTCACCTGCCGCTGAAAACCTGTTCGTGTCCATCCCGCCAGATGTGACAGTTTATGCAGGAGTGTGTCTTGTAAGACACAAGCAATCCATTTAAAGATTATCGCATGAAACCATATTTACTTCAGAGGCCTGTAATAATTACACCTTCACTTGAAAAATCCCTAGGACTTTAGCTGCTGTGCCACAGATTTATACTCAAACATTTTCATTTGATGCGCAAAGTGTGAAGTACTCTTTAGTGGCAAGACAATTATCTGATTCTACTAATAAATGAATGCACTAGTAGTCATTTTTAATTGAACAATTATAGGATATTGCACTGTCAGTTGATTATAGAAGTCATTTCATAAATGTCAAAAATCTCTTTAAACGAATTATGGAGCTCCAAAATAACTCCGGCAATCAGCCAGCAATAACACAATAATCTGTTTACCCTGTTGTCAGGCAAACTACAGCCATATTTTTTTCCTTTTTGGGGGGGGACGACTGAATCTTAAGGATTATACTCCTGCTCAGGCTGTAGCAGCTACCGAGGCTTTGATTAGTACAGATCATGAGTGTTGTCAAGTGCTGTGACATGTATTAACTAGCAAGAGAAATTAAAGCTAGAGAATTAGAGAGGCGTCAATAGCAAACAGGAGGACAGATCTCTTCTCTGAGCAAGGAAGGTGGAAGTCTGAAAGGTGCTTCTGACATGTTCCAGTTTTCTGGTGCATCAGTGGACCTTGCTTTTTGTTTTGATGTTGAACACAAATACCAATTCTCTTTTGTTGTTATGGGATCATGTATTTCCTCTGTTTTCGTCGTAGCATCTACAAATGATAAAAGAGGCCAGGTCTGCTTCTCTCTATGAACATCTGTGTCCCTGAATATCAGTCACGCTGGTTTATCTGCCCACTTACACAAATGACAATAAGAATTTGGCTCCTGAATATTATGGATATGGCAGGTCCTTCTCTAGTGGATTGGATCCTTTTCTTTCCTGGGGTAGGGAGATGTATGATAGTCCCAAGAGCAATTTAGGTATATCTGCAAGGGTGAATTCCAGTCATACCAAAGACTTACTCTGACCAGGGAAAGGTAAACAGAGAACACCAAAATAAGAGGCTGTGGACCATTGTTGTGGTAGAAACTTTTGCTTCCTGAGAGACAAAGAAAGGGGAAGTATTTTAGACCTTTTGCTTTTTATCAAAATGAATTCAGTGTGACTCCTAAAATTACTACTAATAAAAGGCTTTGAAATAATGTGCAGGCAAAATGGAATCAAAGGTAGAATTAAAAGGAATATATTTGGAAGGTATTCACTTTCTGGAGATTTTGGGTGTGTAATCAGAGTGGGGGCTGTTTGGGTTCACTGTTTTAAGTGCTCAGTTCTTGGTCTGAATAAATTTAACAGGATTCCTCCTCTTGAAACCATTTTTGGAAATCTGACACCTGATTCCAAAACTGGTCATCTCAAAATGAATGATCTCGAAAGAGTGGATGGTATTTGGGGGGCTGATGGTAGTAGAATAGATTTACTGCTGGTATATGACAAAATCTTTAATCTCTTTTAATCCTTAGCAATATATGAAAGATACCTGCAGCTTTGGCTCTGTTTCCTGTCATATTCATATTTCCAAATGTTGAAAACTGAAATCCTCTGAAATCAAACTCAGAGTGGGGCTGATGAGAATAAGAGAATTTTTAGTCATAGATGGTGGCAGGAAACTTTTTGGTCTGGAGACTGTGTGACCTCACCATGTGTTAAGGAAGGCACCACCACAGGAGCAGGAGAGCAGTGGCCTTCTGCATTGTCTGTGCCTCATGTAGCAATCCTCTGCTGGCCCTGCATGAGCTGGCACAGAGGGGAGATTTGGGATGGAGCTAGAGGCATTATGCAGATTCAGTGTCCTGATCATCCCATGCAAGCTAGGTACGCCTGTGGCTGTGGCCATCCTTCCGGCTCTGGAGTCGGCAGGAGTGAAACTGGAGTACATTTGACCTGTTATTCTCATCTGCCCCACAAGGACTGCTTGTTGGGATCAGATAGATCCGATACAGAGAAGCTAATGGGAGATCTAAGGAATTGTCTGGGTGTGGAGCTTGCTTGCTGACCTCTGAGCCTGGTAACAATGGATACTCATGTTCAAGCGCAGTAGTTTAAGTCAGCAGCACTGCAGTGGCTTGATATGCTGGCAGCACCAGGTTGGCCACACCTGGCCCTTTCAGCTTTTAAATAATAAACCCCAATTTTCTGTCCCTATTAGCAGGTGAGCTGTGTACAGGAGAGATTACATCCCTGTTTGCTGTGTGTTTCCTGAGTTGAATGCATCTGTGTTATTAAGAGTTACTATGCTGGCTCTAAAGGATAGAATGGTCAGAAGGATTTCATTAGACAAACAGAAAAATGAAAAGGAATAGAAATAATCAGATATTAATAAGGAAATAGCAGATAGCCAGGACTGTTATTTAGTTCACTTTTATTGTGAAGCTTTTTATTTACGGTTTAGGTAATTTAAGGTAAGCAGGACGGCATTTTGCTTGATGAAGCTGCGGCCCAAAAAACGGAGGATCTGCTTCTTCCCTGACTTACACCTGTGTCACCATGCATGTCTTTGCCAGGTCTGTGCCAAACATGGGCAGTTTGGCAGCTTTCTTGCACACACTATGTTCTGAATTTAACTGACTACACAAAGTGCAAGGCAGTCAAGAAGCAGCCTCTGACATTTTTAATTGGCATTGAGTTTAAGTCATCCTTAATTATTCTGCTTTAAAGGCAGCTTTATTCCTTTAAACTGCCATGCATGCTATTCAAAACTCATGCAGGGATCCATCCCTGGTATCTGTCTTGGCTAGTAGGATTAAGCCCTTATGGCTAGTAGGTGGCTGAGACCTTACCATATGTTGCTGGTAGACAGCAGCAAAGCTTTACCCTGTGATAAGCATACTAAAAGCAATCTGTTGGGCTTTTTTTTTTCCTGCCTTTTTTTTAATATATATATATATATAAAAAATACACCAGAACGTGGTTAATTGGCATTTGTGTTATTAAACTAACTTGTAAATAACGCGATTCTCTCAGGAATCACATCAGTTGTACTGTGAGTAAGTTTAGGTTTCAAAGGTGCCACAGTGCCTCATTCTGCATTGACGGAATTGAACCGCATTAACCTTTTCACTTACACTAACAAAGACAAGTTAAGACAAGATGTGCTATGACTACTGCACATCTATGTTTTGTTTTTGCCCACGGCCCTGTACAATTACCCAGCACTTCAGAGCTAATATTGGTTGGATGTTTACCTTCCCTTCCCCTCCCCTTTCGATATTTCTACAGAATGACAAAACCTCATTTCTCAACCAAAAAATAACCAGTTACGTAAAAAATATGTTCTCTTTAAGAAGAAGGAAAAGAAAAAAAAAAGGCTAAAAATACATCCCAGACACTTAAAGAGATCTAGCAATGAGAAAAACAGATTCTGCAGTACACTTCAGCTAGCATTTTCTCAATGCAAACCATTCTGCTGTCATTCTAAATTCCACAGTACATATAACATGGTATTGATAGCAAGGAAACACCACGCTGTTTATGTATTCCAGAAAATAAGGAAAAAGCCAGATTCTCAACTTCTTCCGGGTAAAGAAACCTATTTTATTTATCTTTTAAGATGTAGGTTCTTTACACATGTGTAACTAACTAGTTCAGATATTATCAGTATTACTTGGTGTTAGATAACTGTCATGGTGAAGAACCAAGTGCATCTGCAAAATCTGGCTGGGAGACTGGTGGCTTATAAATTGCAGCAGGTCTTGTGACTCTCTCTTGGAGTTACTGGAAGTTTCGTGCTGTGGACAACAAGCAGGAACAGTGGTTTGGCCCATAGTAATGCTGAAATCTATGATTCCAGTCAGTTGTGTCATGTAAAAGCCTATATCTCTGTCTCGACCTGTGGAGAGTCCAAACAGCTGCCCCTGGCATAAATGTCTGTATTGTAGATATGTCCCACCCCTTACTTCAACATTCTTCAGAGATTCAGTTTAGAAGACTGAATATAATCTTGATAATTGGTGAATTAGCACAGTAAACCAATACATTATTCATTAGGTAGTTCTCAAAATATCACATCACAGAATCTGGCAGGGAAGATAGCATTTGCATATTCTAGGATTGACCATTCAATGCCTTTCATAAATGTTAGCGAATCTGCCCAAGTCTGGAAAGATTTAACATACTGCTTACATAAAAAGCACCTAGATCCCACCAATTCCCCCTGTAAGACTAAGAATGAAAAATGTTCTTTCATCTGAAACATGGATCAACCCGTATGAATCTGTAGCACAGACTATGGTTATGATGTATCGTGTCTGTCATCTTGAAATTGGTCTAAATGTTAGTAGATCTACAATGATTGAAGTGATAAGAAGAGAGATTGGCAATGTTGTAAGGGTAGATAAATGCAAGATATAGCCTCAGCTGGCTAGATGTACCCACTCTGAGGAACCGATTTGTTCATTTGGTAGTCAGTTTTGTGTGTAAACTTTAAACGTTAACGTATGCTGTTTTAATGTGCTGCTCTTAAAACCATAATTATTGGAGTTTATGCCTGTTATATTTCTCTTTGCCATCCCATAATGTCTTTGCACAACTGAAAATGTTTACTGAACTGAAGTTTTGGGATTTTGTTTGTTGTGGGGTTTTTTTTATTATTATCTGTGAACTACCTGCCAATTACAAACACATTTTAAAAAATGTGCATTTTGTATCATAGGGAACGTAATAAAGCCTTTTTTGAGTGTTTCCACACCTTAGACCAGTGGTAGCTGAATGATGGGCTGAGGTTTGAAATCTACCTCGGGGGTAGATTTCACTCTTTGTTCACTGCTGTTGTTCTTGTAAGACTTCATGAAATTCAGGGGACCAATTTTGGGTTCAAACTGATGTAACCTCGTTGAAGCCACTTTTGGAATAAGTGGAGTATTTGACTGATGTGATACAGCAAGTCCATTTTATTTAATCCAAACACTGAATTGTTTATAAAGACTAGAATAGCTGGAACTCTGAAAGGTGTTGGGTATGACCAGCTCTGCAGGCAGATATTGTTGATGGCAGTAGGCATTAGGGGCAGGAAAATGATCTTCAAGTGAAAGAGAAGGAAATAAGTCCTTAAGAGAAATAACGTTCTGTATTCTTGACTTTGCCCGAAGTCTCTGGGCTCTCCAGATCCCACTCATGCCACTGTTGATTTCTGGACAACTGGAGTATTGCAGTGAGCTGAGGCTTTCTTCCTTTGGAGGTTTCCACCATGCTTTCTTACCAACAAGGTCATTGAGATGGAAATAAGGGCCAGAAGCCTGCTGCTATGTGATTTTTAAGGCTGTGGGCTAGAACAAAAACTTAGTAAAACAAATGTAGTGCTGAAAGTGTTGAATTGTTGTTTGGGGGTTGGTTGGTTTGGTGGGGTTATTTTTGTGGGGGGTTTTTTGTTTGTTTGGGGTTTTTTTGTATTTTGCCTTTTTTTTATGAATCCTCTTTAGGATTGGTGCCAAACTGCATTGCTTAGTAGGAAAGGAGGACATTTTTTAGGTTACCTAAAGGCATTTTAAAGCAATAGGCATCTGTCATTCATCTTCCTAAATCTTTGAATTTGAAAAAAAAATTTTGTCTAATAATTTGGTATTTCTTCCTCTTTATGATTACCAGTGAAAGGTAGAACCCTTTTTAATAAGGCATAGAAGACTATGCAGATCTACCTTCACTAACCCCTGTGTTCCTGAACTATTCTGATTAAATCAAACTTTCTTGATTCCAGCAGGTTGTTGATAGTATAACACATTTAAATAAGCACCTTATCAGTTCAGGTGTGGATGTAGAATTGGATAGCATCCAGGAGACAGACTGATTTTTGTAGTGGGTGGTGAAAAAAATCCAGTGTCACTAAGGAAATGGTGGGGCTATAGTCAGAAGAAGGACAAAGGACTTGCAGAGAAGGCTGGAAAGGAGAAGTAAGGATTCAGTGCTGGTGGAGAAAATGGCCTTGAAGGATGAGAACTGGAAGCTTAGCTGGTCAGAGAAGCAGCAAGGACCAGGAGAGAAACAGGTTAAAGGTGCGCCACTGAAGCCAGACTGCCTCACCAAGAGACAAAATTACTTGAATTAGAATGGACTTTACACTATGTCAACTCCTGTACTGAATAAAAATAGGGGAGCGAAATGTAAAGGATCAGGACTTAAGAAACACATAAATTTTAGTCTGGCATCTCAGTGTTGTTTTCATCTTGCTAAAAAGTGTGAAGTATTGACAACTCTGAGGACTTGATTCAGTCTGACTTTGTTTTAAGGGAACACCTGGCTTAAGTCTTCTAGGTTCTGTTTATAATGAGGGTAGAGGCACCTCCCAAGGAGGTTAATCTCTCATATTCTAATTTCCCCATCCTACTAATGATGCAATTAATCGTGTTCTTGAGTTGTCCATTTCCTTTGACTTTAGAAAAAGTATAGACAAGTAATTTTAAATATCTAAAAGTAAGATATCTAAAGCCAGGTGAGTTGAATCCTGTCTTCAAAACGTGGGTTATGGGTTGGATATGCTACTCAGTTACCGAGGGAAGGATGTTTTTCTGCCTGTAACAAAAAAAATATGCAGCTCACATCTTTTGTTCCTGAATGTGTGATAACTTTGATTAAACTACCAGATTAAATTCTCTTGGTTTAGATTTTAAACTTGTTTCAAACAAGGTTAGATGGCATTTAAGTTCCATATCACTGTGTCTCCAGTAATGAAAATTAGTCTAATAGGCTAAGGTACCCATTATTCAGGCTAAATTAGCTTCCTGGGAGAGATCCCTATAAAGCAGCCATCATGATGAAGAATGTACCAATTAAAAAAAGTAAACCAACCTGATTATTGACATATTCTGAATTTCTTTTAAACCTTTATCCTCTTTTGTAAGTGTCTGCCTGATGCAGAATACTGGGCACTATCAAATAGAGAGAAGCATAAATAGAAGAGAATGAAGAGAAAGGAGGGAATTGCCCCATGTCCTGTTATTGCCAGTGTTTTGACTATATATTGAATTATTCTTGAAAGAATATCCTTCTTTCCAGACCTTCCTGGAGATCATACAGGCCCTTTTCTTCCCCACTGCCTGTCATTGGGTGATACCTCCTGAGTACCATGGTTGCTTGTATTGAAAAGTAATCAAACAAAAGTGCTTAAAATAGATATATTTTAGCTGCCTATTAATGGAATTTAATATCTGGAAGCAGAGAAAACCGAAATCCACTTGACAAGCCAGTTTTTCAGAAAAGTTATAGAAACATTGTCGTGTTCTGTTTCTGCTGTTGATGCAGTGATTGCTGAGATTACATGGATGATCTCAGAGGCTTTCTTTTGATAGAATTTCTTACGGTTAAATGAGGAAATGGGATTTTGGAAGACCTGGATTGTATAAGTAATCAAAGTTTCAAAGGATGAAATCAGAAGCATACCCTGGATTCAGTTTTAAGGAACATCTCTCCCATTTTCAGAAGTCATTTGAACCTGGAGCAGCTTTTGTTGCAGAGATGTAAAACGTCAGTCTGGTAATAGCAGAATAAAAATTGTACCGGTGACTTTGTCACTCCAGCTCAAAGTCTACCACCTTGGTTCTGGTGCATCTTCACTGGTAATTTTAAGCAGTGTCCTGGTCCTTGCATTGCAATGGCTGAGGGATGGGTGTGTGTTTGCTTCTGCTGCGGATGTGGTGTACACCTCTGGGAGGTGAGGTTAACAGCGAGAAATTGCATTGGAACACACACCTGTATCCATACGTTTAGGCATGTTTTAAGTGTGCCAAGGTGACATGTCACATAAAGGTGAATTAGTTGTGACTTCCAGAAAAACAAAATTACTATTTTGAAGAATGGTCCTCTGTGACTTAGGTGGTCCTGACACATCCTGTGTCTCCTTTTCACATCTGCGAAATGCGAAAACAACACTTACCTACTTCTAAGAGATGTTTCACTGACTAGTTTTTATGAAGCACAAGCCTCCTGTGGAATGAGTGCAAAGTATTACTCTATTTATTTTTATGAACTTTCTGTTTTACTGCAGTAGGAAAGCTTAAATTATCCATAGAGTTCTTGAGCACATTGGGGAAGCCAAAGATCCTGATTTTGCCCACCGTGCTCCTGGCAAAGAAAAGACCCAAGGGAGACTCCTAAATGAAAAATATAAACAAAACCCTGAAGCTACTCAGATCCTTAGAAGATTAGATTTTTGAAAATATGTTCTTTATAAGATAAGTTAAATGCATTCTTTCCCTTATTTTTTCCTCTGGTTTGGTCACAGGTTGCTCCAGGCATCGAAATGGGGGTATTCAATCCCTTGCTTTATTGATCCTGACAGGGACTCATGCTATGGTGCCCTATCCTCCCTGAGGCCACCAGTAACTGTGGATTTAACAGGTCCAGTAAGGAGAAGAAGAGGTTCCAGAAGCCATTATTCAGCCTGGGATCCGTTCTTCACCCTCTCCTTCTCATCCACCCCTCCATACATTTCATTATTTTCATTGTGGGCAATACTTGAATTTCCAGTCGTACTGCAGAGCTCTTTCAGGGGTGGTGGTTGTGGGGTGTTTAGCGAACATCTCAGAAGTGGGAAAATTACCTGTGAGACCAAACAGTGCACTTCCTGTCACTCACGTGCCGGAGAGACAGGAGAAAGTGGAAGTGTATTTTTATGTGAATTCTTCTTCCCAAGGTACTTTGGGAGTTGGTCACATAAAATATAAAGGTAGGTGGTCTAGGCATCATTTTAAAATTTTGACTGCAGAGACGTTTTCCTTTTCCCTTTACTGATGCCAGTGATTCAAAATTCTGCCGTAACTCCTAATGTTTAGATTTCAGTAAGTGGTAAACTCATTCTCTCACATTTGGATTTACAGTGAGGTTTGTTTTCTGGGGTTTTTTTTGAGGGCATTGGGGGAAGGTTGTGGAACAACATTAGGAGCATGTGGCTAGGAGCACTGTAGGGATGAGAGGAACAATGCAGTTTGGGTGTACAGGGTGGGAGATACCCTGCTCTGTGATCACAGCAGAAGTAATTGACGTGTCTAAGTGGAATGGAAAGGAAAGGAAAATGCCTTTAATTTGGTCCCAAATGCCTGTATTCCACATATGCCTACTTCTCAGATGGTTACAGACTGATACGGCTGGAAAATTTGTTTCGTTCTTCCCACTGGCAAAGAATGCTTCCTGTTGCTACTGCCTTCCCACTATGCCTGGCCTCTGTATACTTTTCAGAAGACTTGTATTCAAGTGTCACTCCGAGTAATTGAGTGACTGCTTCACCAGGAAAAAATCCCAGAATCTTGAACAACTAAATGCAACTTGGGTGAATAACAAAATCAGCAGTTACATGCTTGCCTGCAGTTAGGCAATGGACAATTCTAATCAACAGATTGTTTAAACAGCATCCTCTCGTGCTTCTTCTCTGGCCTCTGCTCCTTCTCTTCAGCTTCTGCTGAGTGCACATGAGGAGAAATGTCTTGTTTCTGCAAGTGTCTTGTGCTGTGCTTTTTAAGATGTGGAACATGGGGGTAGTAGGATGGGTGATGGCAGCATGCTCTGACTCTTTGAACTAAACCAGCTTGTTGGACAGGATGGTGGTCAAACCTCAGCTACTCTGCTGCAGTGAACAGTGTTTCCAGGGAACTTGCTATTCTTTTGTAGCACCCGGGATGATTTTGCCACCCTTGATATGCTTCCACACTTAGACAACAATGTGATACATGCTTTGTCTTGTTCACCAAACTCCTGTCACCAGCCAGCTGGATCTCAATGGTTCACAGCTGTGGCTGAAGCTCTGAGCACTACATCACGTTGATTTTTTTTTTTTTTTCCTGTCCTGACCATTCTTTTATGAGCTATGTTGTTAAAACTTTGGTTCTGTGTTCATTAATAGTCATTAATGAAGCAGTGTGATCTACTGCAAGGTACTGTACTTACAGAACAGATGAAATGCATGTCTTTTGTGGGTATCAGCAGAATGGGGCAGCTTATCAAGAGTTTATATTGTCTTCAAGATTTCATTTAGTGTCTGTGTTGTATTTCTGTTGGAGGACAGTTGTTACCTAGTCCAAGTAGAAGTAGAAGAGATAAGAACAGATGATTCACAGCCTAATGTCATGCCTATTACTACAAAGTTTTGCCATTAAAACATTCACATTATATTTGATAGGGCAGTGTGTATTATACAAAGCCAGTACTTTTTGTTGTGTGGCCTCAGGGATTTTGACTTGGTACAGACAGGACCTAGACCTGGGTGCAAGATGTTGTCACACTGTGGCATTTAAAATACCTTTAGTCTTCTCTGTAGTCTTGGGAAGCAATCTGCTCAGCACTCCTCAGGATGAAGCCCCCATGTCCACCTGGGAATAATGCTTGCCTGCTCCATGGGGATCTGCAAAAGTAAACCAATAACTCATTTAGCAGTGTTTGTACAGCACTCTAAAGATAAAAAAAAATGTGCTGCAATTGTAAGTGGTGTTCTCTACATTACATTTCCTATGTAATTACATATTTTTTCCTGAGATTCCTAGATCTATTTTAATCTTTCTTACATGTACTAGAACATTATTCTATCTCTAGCTACACAGGGTACTGTAGGGAAGGAAATTGATCCATCTCCTGTGTTATCCACTCCGTGCTCTTATGATATTTTTGTGGACTACTTTCATCAAGTTAGTAAGGATTTGTCAAGGTGTTTACCTGTTGGGAATCTCAACATGATTTCTTGAGGGTGCAATCTGGGACTGAATTATGCGTTCTCCTCTTCCGCTCTTCTAACAATTCATACATCAAAGTCTCCACCAATGTAATTCTTTCAGGCCTGCTCTTTATTCAGCAGTTGCTGTTCAAAACAAATGTATGTTGTGCTTAGAGAATGCTGTATTTCATATACATTTATCCATCTGATGAAATGAATACGTTAAGTGCACAGAAGCAGAGATGCCTTGTTGAGGAAAGCCAGGGGTTAGCTTGTGCCTCGTACTGCAGGATGCAGTGAAAAGAGGGGTGTATTGGTGGAGTAAGCCAAAATTAAGCAATGAAAATTTTAGATAAGTATCAGGAAATATTTCCTAATACTGTGTTCAGGCAGTGGAACAGCCTCCCAAGGAGCATGATGGAAAGCCCACTGCCAGTGTCAATTAAAACTAGACTAGTTAGAACTGGGGAATATACTGTAGGGAACAATCCTGCACAAGTCTAGATGACCTAATAATTCTTTTCCATCTGTAATACTTATGCCTGAGATTCAGAGTTATGTATTGCAATATGATTTCCTCCTGACTGAGAAAGACTGAAGCATTTTTCTTTCATGTAGGATTATTTTCACGCTATCCAAAAAATTTCATACACACTAAAAACTAGTAGGGGGAAAAAAGAAAGCTGAACCAGGTGTAAGAAATTACCCCACTCAGTTTGCACTTGCTATCTGAGAGTGGTTGTAAAAAGCAACCCCAGACATCATTCCTGTGGATGACAACTTGAAGCAGATCAGGCTTGACAGAGACCATGGTCAGGGTAATCCTTTGTAGACAGAGATGCTCTTTAAGCAGCAGCTCAAGAATTTTTCTTCCTGTTGACCACTACTGAGTCCTGTCTCATCTGTACCTGCAGTCATTGTTGGGGAGCCAGGGCTGATAAGAAGGAGCATGACATGAAGTGTCCATTTATGTGGAATTTTTTTTGGGGGGGGTAAAATGTTTCTACCACATTTTAGATTTAGGCATTGAGAATAATCAGTGATGCATCACAGAAAGGCCCTTTTTTTTTCTTCCCATTTAACAGGGAAAAGGTTAGAGTGGTACATCATCTTGCTGCTTCCATTCTGTGCATTTAAGAAACACTCTGTCCAGCCACCAATTGAGAAGTGATCGTGTAGATGAAGAAACCAGTTTATAAGCGCCAGTAAAATAATTGGTAATTTTTCCTCTGGCAAGATGCCACACTGGTAAAATAAATCCCTTTCAAACTGAGACATGCTGTCTAGCTACTCCTTAAATATTTTTGACTGAAATATGAAAACCTGGGTTTTTTTGCTTCTCTTTCCTATAGTTGGATTTTTTTTCTTTGCAACATCCTGAAGTTGAGGGGAAACTTGTGGTAGCACCTGCCCTTCTTTCCTGGATCAAACACAGTATAAAATAGCTGTTGCTGTGTAAAATCCTCCCTACACTCCCAGCAAAGTCAACAGGACTTCTGCCACAAACTGTAGTTACAGCTTGTTGAGTACTAATGCTTATATACTCCTGGTGCGGGCAGGAGGCCAGATGGGCCAGGACTGCAAGCTCACACTGCAGTGCCTGGAAGTTTGCATCTAAACTTTTTGTAACCTTTCAAACCTCTGCAAACAATCTTTCTGTAAAACAACCTTCTACCCAAACCACTTACAAGTCTCACTCAGTTTGTTCCTTCCTGATGTCTTGTTTAAAACCTGCTTCTTCAATATTAGCTGGATTCAGCCCTTTTGAACATTTACTTACGCTTATTTGGCTTTCTCTCTTTGCCTTTTCTCTTGTCCCTGGTCTCATTTTTTTATCCGTATGACTCCATTTCTATTTGCATATATGCTGCTATGAAAAAGATAAACTAACTAATGGTGCCAGCCCTCCAGCAAGGACTTTGAGGGACTTTCTTGTCTCTCTGACTAATTCCTTTTGTGGCCTTGGGAAAGTCACTTATCTTGTCTTTCTTAGTTTTTCCCTACAAAAAATGGAGTTAGCAAGGTTACACGGACATCCAAGGGATCCTGTTTCTGTTGCACTAAGAAGTCAGCCATCTGCAGACACAGGTTTATTCTATGTGAGATAATTAAAAGCTAAGGTGTTGTAATATTGTGGATTAATTTTAGCCTCCATGGTCAACACTGACCACATCACCGAGGGAAAAAATCATGAATTAAAATGAATAGCTGGAAAAGTACTAACTACTTGTTGTTATTAATCATTGTGTTATTTATTGCTGTTTATCTTGTAATTATTGCTTGGGAAATAAAAAAAATCTATCAGTGCTCTGTGCCAGCTCTAGCTGCAGCTGTGGATTTAGAGACGAAATTCAGTCTTCAGCCTTTCCCTGGGGCTGATGGACTTCTCCTTTCAAAGTAGGACACTTCTATCTGATGGCATTAACCATAAAATCCCCCATTTCAAGTCTATGATATCCTGAAGGACAACGGCTCATTTCATTTCTTATCAAGAAATCGGGCAGATCAGTCATATTTCCCGAATCAAATGACATTTTCAGAAAATTCATTTGAACCAAAAATGAGGTTTCCTCTCCACAGACTCCAATTAGTTTAAAAGTGCTTTTCTGATGAAAATTCTTGAAATAACTGAGCTGTATAAAGAAAAATCTATATCTATATGTGTATGTATATAGATATATGTACACATGCACAGTCACTGTGAAAGCCGTAGCCAGAGTACCCTATCAAGCAGTATAAATCTTTAATTTTGGCAATCAGCAGTAATGGTGAAATACCTTAAGCTTTTTTCCTTGCTTCCTCCTCATTTTCCTTCCTCTCATCCCATCACTCTGGCTATTCCAGTGGGAGTGAACGCACTCATTTTCTCCCTAAGTACACAAAATTAGCTGCTTATCTGTTGATCTTCTTACATGATCCTTTAAAAATCCTTTCTCTGTATGTGTGTCCAAGGCCGCTTTTGCCTTCAGAGGAAGCCCAGACAAGCCAATCCTCAGCCTTTTCCTTACCCACTCACAGGGGGCCTGGGCCTAATTAAATTGCTCTCAAAGACAAGAAGGGATGAATTTCCTTCTTTCCATCTCCCTTGTCACCCATTTAACTCAGCTGAGATCCATTCGTTCCTTTTTAGTTATGTTAAAATGGAAAGGGGGGAGCTGGCATTGAGGGGGACATGCAGGGAAGGGAGAGGGAAGGAGAGGAGGAGGAGCAGGAGGTGCGTGGGTAGCCCTGCCGAGGTGCAGTGTCCCAGGCACAAAGAAAGGAGCCAAACCAGAGGAAATGGGAGGTTGACTGGAAAAGGGCAAGTGCCAGGACAGTTGCTGGGGTTCTCTGGCTGGTACCTCCTCTGTGGTTTTTCTTTTTGTCTGTTTCTGTACTCAATCTGAAGAATAATGTGATGTTAAAAAAGACAAGAAAATATCTATGCATATTTCTGTGTATTAATGCACTCTTTCAGACGAATGCTTGCATCTTGCCCCACTCCTCCCAATACCTTTCTCCATTGAACAAGGAGGCCTAGAAAATTAGGGTGACCCTTGTCCTGCCTGTATGGCATCACCCAGGAGGGCAGAAGTGGCCGATTTGGCTCATCTATGGTTGGTTGCACAGGGAGAGGGTGATGGGGAGTGCCAGGGCAGCAGGACTGCTGCAGTGGAGGTGCTTGTGCCCAGGGAAGGACAGCCCTGGCCCTGCCAATGCCAGGATCCCTCTGCAAGCCAAAGCCCTGGCTTAGGCAGAGCCAAGCAATTAGCCTTTGAAGGTCATCCAAAGTTGTTTTTTTTCTTTTTTTTTTTTCTTTTTCTTTTCCATTCCTCTCCCCCCACCTCCTCTCTTCTCAGTGCTGTATCCTCCTCCTCCACCACCCAAACCCCAAACACATCTGAGGAAGCCATTCAATTAAATCTCTCCTGACTCCAGCTGGCTCCTGAGTGAAAGGTCAGCAGTGTCCGGGAGGGAGAGGCGAGCGCAAGGAGGAGCCGGAGCCGGTGCTGCTACTGCAGCCGCCTCGGTCTTCCCCTCGCCTGCCTCCCTCCCTCCCCTCACCTCCCCTCTTTAATGATACCCAATGGTCAATCACTCCCCAGCAGAGTGAGAGATGCCCTGAAGCATCATTGTGGTCGGGAGCGATCGATCAGGTTTTTCAAAAAAAAGATGATAATGATAACCCGTGGACATAATGTCAGTGAGTTTGCGGTGCCTCTCGGAGGCCGCGCGCGCTCCGTCTGCCAGCGCCGAGGAGAGGCTTGGAGGGGCTCAGGAAAGCCTCTTCCCCCCACTGAGCCCACTTAGGCCTGCCTTAAAGACAGCTAATTAGACCGAGGGCTGTTATGTCTGCTTACAGCAGTGGGGGAGAGCAGGAGCGAGGAGGGCCTCGTGCCAATGGCGAGCAGGGCTAGAGCAACCTTTGTTTTAGAGAGGCTTCCAGTTAACTGGAGGTAATCACACAGAGGCACGGCCATAAATAATACATACCTGTGCTGCACGGCCTGGATGCAGGCCCTCCAAAGAGAGTTGTGGTGATCCACTGCTCCCTACCCTGTGCCATTCAGGGGCCTCTATTTTGAGACAGATTAGTGCTCTGTATTGCCAGGCAGACAGAGGTAATCACCGGTCCACGCTGGAGCTGGAGATCTGAAAATCACCGGGAGGTGCTTATCAACATGCGATCTGAGCACCGGTGGATGTGTACAGACCTTTTAAAATTCTATTAGTATGTGTCTGAGTAGATTGCGGTGAAAATACAAACAGTTTTCTAAAGAAAAACTGTCAGTGTCTCTGCCTAAATCTCCTACCCTGCAGCCTAAGCATGGACTTCTGTTTTTATGGATAAACGAGATTTGTCTTTTAACTGTTGAGATTACAAACTCACCGGAAGGACTGCAGACCCTACTTGGAAGAGGAAATCTTCCCTTTATCCCAGTGTACACTTTATCAGAAAAATAATAATCAAACCTGGGGGCTCTCTGTCCCTTTCCTCCATTGAGGAGATATAGGACAAATAACTCCATAGCAATAATTTTCTATCCCAACACAGATTTTTTTTGTCGTTGTTGTTGTCACGTTATTTTCTGCATCATTTGATGTACAAAACTACATTTTCCTCTGCACCTATTAAACTATTTGATGATGCCTTTTATTTTGCACTATAATTGGGAAAGCAATCATGTGATAAAATGTAAGTTTGTTGTGAAATAAAACAAGCGATGTTGAAAACATCCAAATTATATTGTCCAAGAAAGTTTCTCAGATGTTCTGTTCATTTAGTGAAATGTTACTATTATTATTTTTGAATTTTTTACACTTTTGAGAAGAAATCTTTGAGTGTTATAAGATACTTCTAACAGACATAACAGTAGTTCCTCGTGATTCTGCCACTACCTCTCTCTTGCAGTAAGGTGGGTAGGGAATGTTAAAACAGATGTGCCCTCAAATAGGACATTTCTCTTCTTTCTTGTGCAGCCAATTTGTGTTTGTGAAATTTGGATCTGTTTGTGTGATTGAGCCAGTAAAGAAAAGCTGCCAGGAGTATGTATTAACATGCACTAGAAGGACTGAAAGCTTTGTGCATGCTTTGAGGAACACACAGGACAACATTTGATGCCCTTTGGTAAAGAATCACAAAACACTCATGTGACTTTTCCTCACAAAACTTTAAGTAAAAACACAGGCATAATTTTAGAGGACCTGAAAATGGGTCTGACCAGAGCCAGCAGACAATATGCAGAAATTTTGTCGTGTATTCAGCCTAATTAGAAGGATACAGGTTTCACCTAGAACTGTGGTCACAACAATTAATTGTATTTTATTTTTCCCAAGCTAGAAAACTGACCTAAAATGCTACACCATTATAATCATATAAGTTTAGAGTGTAAATAAGAAGTGTATATGGGACTCATTAATTCTTTAACCTGTTGAAATCAAATGCTGTACTAACCATGATGAGGCATCAATAGGCTGGGCCTAATTTCTGTATAAAATGTTATAATCTCATTTTTCTATTGGGACAAAAGAATTTTTCGTACCCAGGGATCAGCTAGCTGTGAATAATGGTGTTGTGCATAAGGTCAGTGATGACATAGCTTTTTACCATCAGTGACAATCTATCATGTGAAAGTCTGTTCTAAGGAGATTTCTTAGAGCAAGAACCCACATGAAAAGGTGGGAAATGTAGTGTTTGAGAAAGTCTAGGTAACCTGTTGAAGAACAGGACTTTCCTACTTAATGAGGTTGCAGAACTGGCAGTGAGGTACAAAGCATTCCTCCCTTCTCCTGCCCCCACTCCCTCATTCCCCAGTTTCACTGTCAAGAGCTGTTAGAGAGACAGGCACAGGTACAAAGGGTGGAAGTGTTCTGGTCTTCCAGCCCAGCCCTGGGGTTCGGGCTTAGTTTTTGCTCCTGAATCTCCTGCTACTTTCCTGTACAACGGGGGGAGAAGAGGGTAGCTTTTAGTTCTCAGTTCCTTCTAATATCCTACAGCTCAATTTTGCTGTTAGTGGACTTTGAAATCAGTAAATGGTAAAATCTCATGGTCGCATCCAAAGGACACTGAACAACTTCCGATGGGCTCTGCTGCAGCTTACACTAATCAATATTTTTTTTAACTAGCATAAATGTAGGAGTATAAGCACACTTTTCTACCACAGTCATTCAGGCTCATCCCATTTGCTATAGCCAAACTATGAGACCAAATAGCAAAGAGACCTCACACACAAGCAGCCCCTGACTTCCTGTTAAGCTTTTGAATTCCAAGTGCTGCTAGATACTAATGCATTATTTCATGGTCTACTTGCCCCCCTTTAGCAAAGTACCAGGTTAGTTACTCTGGTACCAGACCATTACAAACATCAGAGAGTTCTGTAACTAGAAGTGGGAAAGCTTCAGGTATGCATTGGTCTTAAAAGAAACAACAGCAAACACATGGAGCCATATGCTGCAGGTAACATTTTTGAGGATGAAAGGTGTTTCTTCCTGTTTTAAAGACTTTTGAAATCTTCCTATCCAACACCATGTGTAGGATACTGAACTATTCTCTTTGTGAAGCTGGATTACGAGCTGCTGTTGTAATAATGAATAAATCCAAACAGTGGTAGCTTTTCTTACGGTTCCTTTGTTGATTTTTTAACTACCTTGTTTCTGCTGTACCGAGATGAACACTGCATTTTGTAGACTAACATCTAAAGCACTTTTCTTTTTCCTGCTTTATTCATGGCTCCTGTTTCATCACATGTTATCTTTAGACTCTTCAGTACTGTCCAGCACTGCTTGGTTTCTCAGAGAAGTAGGTGGGAGTGAAGTAATGCGTGAGGACGTTTTGATTCTATTTGGCTACAAAACATCCCAGGAAAAATGAATTAACCTTTGCACTGGTACCAAATTTTCTATGCATTGAATTTGCAAATTATTCTCCCAAATACTACTCACTGTCTGAATAGATAAAAGATGTTCAACCCTAAAATATAGGGGCTTTGGTCATTAAAAATCATTTGAATAGTGCATTGCTTACCTAGTATAACATAACTGATGCAGAGATGTGGCATACTTAATTCAGAAAGAGCTTAAAAGAGTGGTTGTAAACATGACCTCACAGTACTTTATATTTGTTTCCTCTGGGTGATTCCATGTCAGATTTACTCAGAGTTAAAATCAGAGCCTCTCTGTTAAATGCCAGCTCTATATAAAACAAAATCAAGCAAACAACAACACACTCCCAACCACCTGAAAAAGAAAATGGTATTAGGTTGTTTTTGTTATTTAAGTCATTGTCAGATTTAAAAATAATATTTGTTGCTGATCTCTGTAAACACCTTTAATCTTCTAAATTTAACAAGCAGTTTTGACTGTATTAATACCTGAAGTGTAAGATTTTGCATGATTTCAGTAGGACTGCCTATGGACTTGATGCTCTATACTGTGGACAAGGATGCCAGAATCTCAGCTATTCCAATATGTTTGATGATATTATTCCAGTTCTCAGAAGGCAGTGATATTTTAGGAAAAAACGAGTCCCACCTCAAATCATGCTAAGCAATGTGTTCACACCACCTCTGTGAACCCGTTTGCCCTTGCAAGCCAAGCATTACTGGATAGGGTCATGACTTGAGAGGTTCCCAAAGCTAACCATACTAAAACCACGCAGAACACAACAAACCACCAAACACATTCAGCACTGATCTGCAGATGAGCATTTCTAGAAATCAGGCCCCTGCTGGAGCCTGAGGACTGTGCCCACTGCATCCCTGCTAGCGCTGGCTGCTTGCCCCGGTAGAGACATGGTGCCAGTGGCTCCTTAAGCTGCTGAGAGGGTCAATTGCAGCAGTAATCTTCAAACTGCAGGTATCCAGTTCATTCTTCAGTCAGCCTGAAAAATATCAGAATATCAGGCTTCTACCTCTTTTTGAGAGTGAAAGCCATTGTAACCACTCTTATGGTCTCCACTGCCTAATTCAATGCTAAGTAAAGTATGTTTGTACGTTTACAGTGCCATTTATAAATGATCATTGCATTAATCATTTATAGCAGATTTTACTCTTTAAGGTTCCCAAACCACTTTAAGAATTTAAAACCAATGTAAATGATAAAAAGGGATAGGTCTGGTTGAACTACTTATAATGAATAATTAATTTGACAAATCTATTTCTTTTTCCTTATTTGCAAATTATTCAAGTGCGGAGTTAAGTTCTTTTGTTCATGAGTTGAAGTTATTTGATTAATAGTTTAGGCAAAGTATTTCAGTCTACAAATTGCCTGCAAGCTGTTTCGTATGGCAATTATGACACACATTATCTATTTATAATTGATCATTTTACCTGCTAAACAATGACCTGCTGTAAATGAAGTGATTTTATTCCTCCATGTTGTTTGACTAACTTTAGTCAGTTTTTTAACATTCATAAAGGGAACAGAGTATAGCTCAGACCAGGAGAATCTGGGAAAAGCCCATAAAAGCACACTTTGCAGGACAATGAAATGCAGTATTTCTTGACAACATATTGGAAAGAGCCTGCCGGATATTTCAAGGGTGTAGAAGGACAACTGGCAGTTTTCTGGTATTCTAGATCAAAGTCGAAGAATTTGAGGTCAAGCCTTGGTAAGATTCAAGCTAGCAGGATGTAGGCTGGTACTAGTACCTTGTCAGGTGTCATCTGACAGGCTGCTGATGATTTCTTACCTGAGAGATGGGAAAATCTGATCCTGTTGACCATCTCAGCAAAAGCCATGCCAGTCAATGAAAAACTGCCAGAAGGGCCTTAAACTAAGTGTGGATTTGAGTAATAACATAAAAAAAAATTCTAACAAATATGTACTCTGTGTGTGAATTACAACCAGCACACCAGACATGCAACAAAGCTAAGGGGTGAGGGACATATTAGATTGTAAAAGAATTGCTAAATGAACTTTCAAGCACCTTGTTAATGGGTGAGCAGAGGCAGTATTCACATATGTGAAGAAATGTCTCACAGTTAATATTTCTGAAACTTGGTAAGATGTCATAGTGCTGGAGTCTCACAGATATTGATTAAAATTTTTAGCCCTCTTAATAAGGAAGAGGGACTGGAGATGGAATACTGCATCAAATAAACATTGCATGTTGAAGAGTCAAAAACAATCTAGTAACAGGAACTTGGTACTTCTGAGTAAAAAGGTAATTACAGATTTCTGTACATTACAGAGAAAAAAAACCAACCAGAGAGACAGAGGGAAGAGCTGCTCTTTCACCGTTTTTCCTTCAGTGTGGGGAGAACAAAAATCTATCCATAGTAGTGTTTAAAGTGAGGAATGTTTTCTAAGGTTTTGTTTTGCCAGCATCAGAGTTCCCTGGAGCTTCCAAAAATAGTAGCAGATAATCTCAGAGTGTGGAGATTCATCTTGCACAAGGAAGTTCAAAACTGAACATAATTTTGATGGAAAAAAGAGATAAATGTTGCCCACCAGTGACCATCAAACAGGAAGAACTGTTAAACAACATGGTAATATTTACTTTATAAGCATGAACTGTATATAACACCAAGTAGCTATACTTAGTTGTTTTAGGGGTCCAGTTTATCCAAGCTTGAATCCGTTAGCATAACTGAACAGGAATGTAAATTTTAATTAGTAAGTATTAATGAATACTGGGAATTGTTCAAGGACATAAACTCGCAGGCAAAAATGTACAGTAATCAAAATGTCCTGATTAAACCACAAAAAAAGTACTGCAAAAACAGAAAATAGGGATGTATCAAGAATGGAAAAAAGCAGGCATAAGTTATATATTGAGACTTATAAGTAGCTGATAAAAGAAATTAACAACTCTATTAAACATCAATGGCCAATATGGTTAAAAACAACAAGAAGGCAATTTGAAAACATTTTAGCATCAAAAAGAATCTTAGGTCAGATACAGTTCCACTGAATATGCAGATGGTGGAAATCATAAATAATGACGCAGATAAGGCAGAAATGTTTAATAAATATTTCTGTTCTGCACTTGGAATGGAACAGGAGGATGTATCCATCCCATATGATGTTGTGGATGGAAATGAAAGTTTGCCATCTGTAACAAAGAAAGAGGTAAGGCAGCAACTGCTGAAATTGAACATATTCATATCAACAGCCTTAGATTGTTTTAGACCCAGAAGTCTCAAAGGAGCTAACTAAGATGCTAAATCTAGCCAGTTTACCAAAATGTGGTATCAACCCTGCTCTGTTGTCTTGTAGGCACCTAATTTTCCTGCTTTGGAAGACTAGTGGAAAAACCTCTCCCCACCATGTGACACAAAACAAGCGTTACTGAACAAACATAAAAGCTTTTATTTATACCTTAGAGTTATTCCTTAGGCTGATACAAACATGGTGATGTTGATGGTCTTTATTATGAGAATGATGATCTAATTTTATAAACTGATTTGAATTGCCTGGTTAACAGCCAAGAACCAGCAAAATGTCTTTAAAAGCAGCCAAAAGCAAATTAGAACATTTAGGAAAAAGAATTAGGGAGACTATCTCTGAAAACAGTGACTCAGAAAAGGACTTGGAAGGGTTCTCAGATATTATTACCACAAAATGAGCTCTCACTGCAATGCAACCTTTGGTGGGTAAAAGGAAGCTTAAAACCAGGAGGAGGGAGCTGAGCCTCGTTTCTGCTCCCCACACTGGAAAGGCTGTGTCCACCTTTTGGGCCTGCCCTTTAGGAAGAATATGCAGATAAATAGTGCATTGCTCTAGGTATTGGCAAGTGAGCCTTAGGATGTGATGTACCTTGTAGGTCTGTGTATGCATTTTTGTGAACAGATGTAGGGGAGACCTGACAGACCAGGCTTTATTTCTCCTCTTTTCAGATGTATTCAACAAATTCTACCTTGCAAAAACCAAAACTTTCTGTAATTAGATATTAGAACACTTTGCTGCAGGAAGTAGACTCACCATAGGTTTAAAATGAGATCAGATATCAGTCTAACAGTCCTTATGAAAAAAAAAAAATCTATTCTCTATGCATACCAATGGTCAAGCTCGACTATGACAGTCACTTTTTTCCCTAGTCTGGGAGTTTATAAATCTGTGAAAAGAAAAGAAAAAATAGTGAAAATATTTTTGAAAATTATTTGTGGAGTGACCATGTAACAAAAATATTTGGGTTTTGATTCAGCAAATCCCTGGAGGAATATTTTGCAGTGCTTTCGAAGGGACCTGATTTGACTACTAAAATTCAGCAGTCCTGTGGTAGAATTCAGTTTCCTACCATGGAAGTTTCCTTCATGTAGGCAGATATTCCTGTTAGCAGAAGACTCATAAAACCTTATAGCAAATACAGCAACCTCTACAAAATTTTAAAAATGTCTGTATGTACAGCAAGAGTTCAGGTGTTATCAAAATCTGTGACAATGGACAGATTTCAGACATGTCCACCTCCTGTTTAACCAAGCCTAACTGAGTCACAGAAATGAAAAACTGAAGTTGGAGGAGTGCCAGACCAATTTTTGTGTTTAACAGCAGATCACTTTTTCAGCATCATCAAGGAGTCATCTATCTTTGAGAGAAGCTTTCCTGACCTCCATATTCTTCTTCAGCCAGGTTGGCAGCTGTGAGGAAAAGGGCAGCACTAGACCTGAGTTCATGAAGGTTCATCACATTGAAAACAGTGTAGCTAACTTGGTGTCATACTGATCGTAGTTTCTAGTCGGCTTGAATTTGAGACCAAAAATTTTTCTATCTTCCTGTAAAATAGTACACAGCTGCACCAGCAGGAGTGCACCTTAAAGCACTCAGTTACAAATGATGGACTCGCCCACAACTCAAATGAATTCCATTTATTCCTCCAAAATCGTTCACTCTGTAGCTGTCAGGAAATCACAACATTCTTCTGTGCTTCAGAATATCAATGTCAGTGCACGTTTGGTGGGATCTCCCAGACTTTTATCTCCGTTCCTCTGTGGGTGGCTAAAGAAAGTAACCCTTCAAACCACATTTGTGGGATTATTTTGCAGAGCTTGGATGTGAGTTAGCTGGCAAAATTAGTTAGTTACTTGAGTTAGACCCTTAAGCAGTGCTTTTAACTCTTTCAGGAAAAAAATTCCAGCTCTGGAAAGCTGGATGCCCCTTCAAAAGAAACTTTTGAGGGAACTCTGAAGAACTTTCTTGCAGAGCAAAATGGAGACAAGTTAAAAAGTCCGGCAGGCCTCTGAACAGAAAGAAGAGTGTGTAGGAGTCAGTGCACGACACTGGTTATGCAGCAGCAATTGATGTTCTAGAATAATACCTAGGCTGAGTCATAGCAGCATAATCATTGCCTAGGTGTGGAGATTTACAGTAACAATTGGGCTCTTCAAATGATTCACTGCGTGGCCCTCAGCAAACTACTTAATTTTGCCTTTCAGTTTCCTTGGCTATGAAGTGGAGATAATTATATTTCTGGAGCTTTATAAACACTTTGGGATCTATAGCTGGAAAGTACATAAATGTGCTAAGCAACCACACTAGATTTATTTTTTTTTTCCTGGTTAAGACCCTTACAAGACCAACTTCACCTACTCGTCATTGTGCAGGTGGTCTACCTGAAGCTAAAAGGGTTCAAAACTGCTCTAGAGCAAAGTTATACCAAAACTAACTTCTTTGTCGTCTTTATTCTTGTGTTAAGGACTTTTCCTTTTTTATGTCTCATTTTTAAAATACTCTCATCAAGTGTCTGCTTTTCAATAGAAGTAAATATCCCAGTGATGGTGCCAGACCCCTCTTTCGGACTTGGAGTGGCTGCTGCAGTGCAAGGTGTGCTTGGAAGAGGAGCAAGCCCAATGGAAATCATACCACTGACATTGACAGCAGTCACAAATTTGGCTATAATTTGGGTACATGTAACAACTATGTTCCACCATCTTAAGGCAACCATTTCTTCTCTAAAACATTAACAGAAAATACTGATTTTGAATTTAATCGTTAAACAACATTTTGATGGACTATAAAGATGCTTGGAAAATTATGGGGAGAGTAAGTTAATTTTTTGAGTTATAGTTTATCTGAGACCTTAATGGTAATACCTGTTTTGTTTCCAATACAACACACACTCTACTATGTATAGTATCAGTATATCATTATATTCTAGAAGTAGCCCATAGTTAAGGGTTTTCTTCTGCCTCCCACCCCTTCTTGGCACTTCCCCCTCTCCCAGGCAGAGGTTTGAACATGATAATAAACTCCTGGGTCTGACAAGCACTGCTATGGAGGGACATTTGCTGCCCAGCTCTGACTTCCACACACCCCTCAGTTGATGTCACCTGTGTTTCCCCCAGTCAAAGGTCTAAAACCCAGCGCTAGAGAGAAAAGAAAGTTTATGTGTTAATCAAAGTCTAATGCTTTTATGTTCCCAGCTCTCCTGTCCCCTGTTGGTTGTATGTTGTTATTTGCTATAATGTCAATATTTTATCTGAAGATCAACTGCTGTCAAATAGGATATTTTTGGTTCTACTGATAGTGTTGTTGATTTGCTGTGGCTTCTCACACAATTTAAGGTAGCTGTACTCAGGAAAAAAAAAAAATCTTCTCTTTCCCAGAAAGGAGAGGAAAATTGAATGTGTTTTGATCTAATGTGATTTTTGATGATACATGTAATGTTTCTCCGGCTGATTTTGCAACTCATTTAGGTTTCTACATAGAAGGTTCAAAAGCAAAGTTGTACCTCCCAGATTTACTGATAAATAAATTTTTGTGCTGTTCTTTCTCTGTGTTATCTCTGTCACAGGCTGATACAGAGAGGTAAAAAGAAAAGAACTGGCTGGATAAAAGTCGGACTACCCCTTTTAAAAGCTGGAAGTAGTAAGAAGAGAGTGTCTGGAGACTACAGCTTGCTTTGGTCTAGGGAATCAATTTGTTCCCTATTGCCTTCTGATAATTTGTTCTGTTTCCTAAGTTGAGCCATGAGCTTGGGGGGTTAACAGGCAGGGAGACAGGGTCCCTTCTGGGCAGGAAAATTTCCAGTAGCAACTTCAGAATATCACTGTTTTATCCTATTGCTTTCATACTGATGACAAAAGATACTGATCTGCATGAATATTTCATCTTAATTAAATTGAGCCATCTCTGCTGATATAAATGTTGCTGCAACTTGAACACACTCATTAGAGATACAAACTCACTAGGAAGACAAGGGCTTTCTTGCTGTACACCTTGGTGATGGTCTGCATTGTCCTTTTGTGCAAGACAAGGTAGTGCCAGTTCTGCACTTAAGAATGAACCGCTGTTTTATCTTGAATCTGAAACACCAGAGAATTAGTGTTAATTGCACTTGTTTGGACAGTGTTTATGGTGCCTGGTGGTAAATGGCAGCTGGGTTCTGAGTGTTTAAACCTGTGTTGCACTGAAGGAATTAGGTGCATAGCAAAAATTGTTCTTCCAATTTTACAGCACTGAAAGAACTGAGAAATGGAAAGATACTTCCTGTTTATAGCTGGGCCTCTTGGCTTCCAATATCATTCTGCTTGTAATCCTACAGAAAGGGAAAAATCCTAGCTAATAATTCAGTCATCCCTCTGATTTAGTTTCCTCAGCATCCCAGCATGCTGAGCTAAACAAGGGTCTGGTGCTGCCAAGACCTAGTTAAAGTCCATATGTTCACCAAAATACCATTACTTGTGTCATGCAGGTTCTGAACCATTAGCTATGATGTTCACATTATTACTCACTAAACAGTTTTTTATACTGTTCAGGCCAATGCATATCAAAATTCATGAGTTCTGATAGTTACAAAGAGTTTTTAATGATACCTTCAGAAGATGAAATATATAGGTTTCAAAAGGTATGCGAAAATATGGATATTAGGCATAATAGTTAGAGGTAGGAGGAGCACACAAGATCAACAAGCCAGACAAGTTCAGAAACCTTTAGTGATTGTGTAGCGATCTGTAATGAAAATTCAAGTACCTTCTCTTTAATGACCCATTTATCTCTTGGACATGATTTTCTATCATTCTAAGTGGCATGGCTCCTGTTTTCTGAGTGTTTATTGCAAATTTGTTTTGTCAAACAAGTCTTTAATACCAGACAGATCAGGCTGCTTCCTCAAGATTTTCTCTGAACAAATTCTTTGTTGAAAGGAAAACACAGATGAATTATTGTATGTGTGAAGGAGCAATACTGATATGATTCTTGTGGTAAAGAAGGAGGAGAATGTTAAACTCTCTAAAGCATGGTGAATTGTTTCCGTATCAGCAGGTTAAGTATATGAAGTCATCACTTTTAACCTGTACTATGTTTTACATAGATGAGGGTGGAATTCAGTCAGGGGGAACAAGATCCCTAAGGAGGGCAGTGTTTTTTTCCAGTGCAAACTGGTTCTGCCTCAGAGTACCCTGTGACATGGCAGCAATACCTGGTTCTGTTGGTTATTGCCTCTTCATAACAACACTTGGCTGTTTGAATTTTTGCATTGGTTTGGTCTGTGGGATGGGGCTACTGTGCAATTGCAGTTTCATTTAGAAAAAAGGGGCTACTTTACTCTTTATTTCAAGAACTGTGGTCAAGTTGAAGTCTCCTTAATATCAGTGAGCATTAATAGGAAAAAAATATGATATGTTATTCCAACTCGGAGTATTGAGGAAAAGAACACTGAACCAATGTCCTGAAGCTCATTCCTTCAGTAAAACCCTTTAAATTATCTGTCTCAATTATTTGAATCAATACTTACTTAAATTTACAGGCATGTTTCTGTGTGTGACACCTTATTATGAATCATGAGAAATTGTCCTACTATTTGCAGCACTGATCTCACATACTTCAACTTGTGCCCAGTGGGAACCCTGTGAGTAGTAGTTAGCTCGAGGTGTAAATCCAGAGCATGCAGGCACCCCACAGTATCTTCCTGTTCTCAGTCTCCATGTGGGTTCCTCAGTCCATTTTGAAAGTGGTGCCTCACTGCAGAAAGGCAGAGCTGTTGCAGAACAGCTAATAACCTTGTAAATTCACACCCTGTAGTACAAAAACTTCCCAGAACCATTAGTAAGTAATTTTTATTGATTTCAGAATCCCATTAACCTTAAAGGTATTCCTCACACATGGTGGAATCACTCAGGAAAGCAAGAGCAAACCCTAAACTTGAGGCTTCAAACCCTAAAAAAAATGCACCTAAGTGTCTCCTGCCAGTCTTGCAGATTCTGAGTATTTCTGTTCCCTTTAGTGCTCCTTAAGGCTTTGTCCAGGAGAGACCTGGAGAGCAGAGCAAAGAAAAAAGCTGATGACAGCAAGCTGAAAAAGCAGCCCCTCTAAACTTTGTGATGGTGATGTATTGTAGAGTACAGAAACATTGGTGAGCGAATAGGATTTTCTTGTCTTTCAGCACCAGATCCATTGTCCACATTCAAAGTAAATGGGAATTTTGGGGGAGAATGTAATACTGTGTGTTGTATATATTGCATATGGTTTTGGTAAGGCCTTAATTCCTCAAGCTGGAATTATGACCATCCCATATTTTATGGGATATCTGAAAGTGCTAGCTGCTATTGAAGTCTAACAAAGTCCTCTCTGTAGTGATTTAAATGAATTTGGGAAGTCAATGTTGGGAAAAATTATTTTTGTATTAGATTCAATCTGGACTCGTGGGAAGATTTCTTCTTCCTAAGAATACATATTAGTAGGAAAAGCAAATCTCCCCTTACTTCAGACTTTTAAGAAATAAACAAACCACAGCTGGAGAAGTCTTAAAACAGGACTGATGCTGACTGTAAAATAATTTTGACAGGTTCTAGTTACACTACTGTTGACTCTGATGATATACCTGAATAAAGACTGCAGCATAATTTGGGAAGAAAGTAATCTCAAATTACCTCATATCATAACTTTAACAATAAAAAAGCAATAGTAATGAGGACAAACATTTATTTTGTGATTGTATATTTATCCCAATAATGAGAATATAACTTTATTTCCTTCAAAACAATAATAGCCTTTCTTCAATTATTTTCAAATTCCCAACATTATATTTTTATGTACTGTGCTATAATCCTTACGCATTAGTTTCTGTTTCTTTCTCTCACTCAACAAATTGAATACAAAAAATAGCAATGACAAACATATAGAGTTACCTATACCTTTTCCCAGCAAGATGAAAAACAGAATTTTATCATATTTTTCCGTTCAGGGAATAGACAATACCTTTGTAAACTGGGAACCTAATATTACGGATGAATTATCTGGTTTTTTACAGATTATTCTTACCAAATTCTGTAGTTCATATATCAGTAGTGGCATGTTAGGGAGGTGTAAACCATGATGCAGCACTGGACCTGGTTCTCTAAGTAGGCAAACTGAAGTCACATGTCATTATTTCTGCATGCAGATGCTTTTTACTGCATCAAATCTCTCTCATTGTCTCTGAAGAAGCTAGTGAATCATTTTTACAATTAATAGACTGAAGCCAGAAAATATGGAAAAATGCAAGAGGATGCTGTTTTAGCACAAGTTCAAATGACCTAATTTATTATTTTGATTTGACGCTTATCTTGTAACTCAAGTATTTTATAGATTAACCCAAAAGTGTGATTAAAACAGAAAGCAGCTGCAGTGTTTGATTAAGGTAAATGGGACTCAGCAAGTGTGACTTATAACCAGAGTCCTTCCAGGTACTGTGCTAAGTATTTCTTGTAGCCCTGTCACCTTATTGCATCGTCACAGTGCCTGTGTAAAACAGATCCCCTAAACACTTTCTTAACTTTCCGAGCTTGGATTCATACTTTTCGTCGACTGCACGTTTATGTCTCTTGACTACTTGCCCGTTTCTATCTCAGGATTTTACAAGTCCTTGTACTGCTGACAGTTTGCAGCTTTTTATTCTGTGGGCTGAATTTGAAGACTTCTTTCAAGTTGGGTGAAATAGAGTGTTATTTTGCAGTTTGCAGTTTATCGGAGGTATGTTAAGCTCCGCTGAGGCTTCAGGGATCAAAAAAATCAAGCTAAGACAAAAAGAAGAGAAAAGTGAATCAGCTGGGTTATATTAGTAAATAATTTAGAGTGCTTAAAATAACAATGTTCACACATTTTTAATTTAAAGCCTGCTAAATCCTTTTAAAATTCATTTGTATTTGCAATTACTTAAACTGTGAGCTGTGCACTGGGGGGAGTGAAACTATAGATTTTAAGTACGTAGCTGGAGGTAATATATAAATTCAATTGATCAGTCTGGCAGAGAATTGATGCCACAATTTGTACCCAGTGGCACTTTCTCTTTCTTACCCGACTGGCTTAGAACATTATCAGAAAGTCAATATGATACGCCAATACAGTGATATACTTGCAGTCATAAGTCCCTTGTTTAGATGAAACCCTGGGTGCTCACGCCGTGGATTGCAGTGGACAGACAGCCTGACTCCATCCCGCGATGAGCCGTCCCGAAAGCACTCGACTCGCCTTAACTTCCCGGGTTTCATATGGTTATCAATGGCCCCAGCAGCCAGCCAAACCAGTAACAGAGGATGTCTGTCTCTGCAAGGCAGTGCAGCGGGCAGGGAATAGTGCCTGTGCAACGCTCCAGTCTGGCTGCAGTTCCCCCTATCAGCTGCCTGTCTCTGACAGGTTTTACACTCATCGTGATCAGGTTTCCTTTATAACTCTTCTTCAGTCTCATGTTTTGGTTCTCTCTCTTCCTTGTGATTTATTAATGATTTCACCTCCTCTGCATTATCTTTTGAAACCCTTCCATTTTTTAAAAGGCATCTTTATGAGGCCTGATGAGGAATGACTTACAAAGTGTGCCTTTTGAGAATGTGACTTTCTTTATTTGCGCCTTCATAGAGAACTAAATCAGGCTGCTGGCCACTAATTTCAAACAAAACACTTATTTGAGTAAAAACCCGTCATGCTTGGCGTGACACGTAAAACTAGAAGGTCACCCACATATTTGCCCTGCACTTATTTTCCTCACAGGATTTTCAGTTATGTATAGTATGTACAGTAACATCTGACACTTCATGGCACATGTTAATTTTTTGCTGCAGCAGTGACCCTTCCCTCTCCACCTACAGAACATGTGATGCTTAGAATCAGAGAAATAGCGTGGAGAGCTGTTGGGTCAACAGTTGTTTAACCCTCCCTGTGATAATGCAGAATTATTCTAGCCAGTGCACCACAAGTACTTTGTTTTGCGCAGCTTCAAGTGACACAGCTGATTAGCTCATCCACGCCTTCCTCTCCTGACACTCCAGTACACTTCATTGTTAGGAATATTTTCCTGGTCTTTGTCTAAATTTGCCTAGTTTATACTTGATGGGCTCCTAATCACTCGCTCTTTCTGAGAAAGTTCCCACTTTCAGTGCTCTTTTTGAATACTTCTCTGTAATTCCTATGGGTTCTACTGTAGAGTAGTCTTTAAGAATGAACTGCTTTCGGGGGCACAGGACTTCTGTTTGTTCCCTTGATGCAAGGTCGGTGACAAGGGTTGGGAAATTCCTCTCGTGTTACAGTTAGAATATAAGAGGAGAAATGAGTCTGTTTCCTTAGATGAAGAGAGAATTCTGAGACCTCACAATTCACTGTGTCTTGTGGTTCACAGGAGTATATTTTCTATTTTTGCTAATGTGATTTCGTGTAATAGCTGGAGAAGGAAAGTGTCATATTTATTTGGTGGCCTGTTAAAGTCAGTTGCAGGCAAGTTCCACGTGGGTAGAGCTCTCCTGCAAACACTCAGGCATGCACTTGCCTTTATGTTCATGAGCAGTTATGTTGTTTTCACAGACAAAGGACAGCTGACATGTGAATGTCAAAAGGGCGGGGTTTTAGGCCACAGCTAGCGGGCTAGGCAGTCAAATGTTTGTGCAGCACAGAAGATGCACATAAATTTCCAGTGCCCTGCATATGCCCATGTCAATGACAAAAGCAGAATGTGGGACCTCTAACCTTCAGAAATAAGATGAGCCATACTTGTTCTGGTGCTGTTTCATACTGATCTGCTCAATCTTCTGTGATAAAATCCTCTAAGAGTAGATTTGATTCAACTCGTGACAACAACCCCTTTTTGTTAGACTGAGATTAGGATAAAACCACTCTCTTAATCCATTTGGCTTTTCTATTTTTCTACACTGATTGCTTATCAGGAAATAAATAAATGGGAAGGTAAAGGACTTGTGCACATCAGGGCAAAAAGCAATAGCCATTAAGCCTGTAACTTACCGTATATGCCCTTTTAGCAATAAGGACACTGCTTGAAATTGTCAGTGTGACAGATTTACTCTTAATAGCTTAAGCAAATTTCACAGTTTACCCAGGTCATTTTGAAGTAAAAAACATTAATGTGTTTGGAGTAAAAATTAAAGATTATAAACTTCATGCACATCTGCAGAGAGTCAGCCATATGTTTCATGTGTTTATTTAAAATGTTAGAAGGTTCTTGTTGGGATAGAACATGTTTTCTCTGTGTCTATAATATAAATAATCTAAAGGCATTTAAATACATTTTGACATTTAAGCATATGTTTAAATCATTTTTAACATATCGATTCAGTCCTGTTCTACCAACACACACCCAAGACTAGAGAGTGTAGAACTTTATAAAATGTGCAGGGCTCTGGGTAGGTTCTTATTGTATCAGGCCATGGAGGAGAACAAGGAACAAAGGGGAAAGAAGGAAGATAAAGAAGGACAAGGGTGTGTGCACCTGCAGTGTTCAGTGAAGAGACGGTTATCTTCCCTCCTGGAACTGGGCTACTCTTGCATCTGCTGCTCTCATTTCCTGGTTGGAAGCGAGGGTTGGGAGGGCAGCTC
Organism: Ifrita kowaldi; assembly: GCA_013398055.1. NCBI lineage: Eukaryota > Metazoa > Chordata > Aves > Passeriformes > Cinclosomatidae > Ifrita > Ifrita kowaldi. The sequence goes on along the minus strand of VZRS01000666.1, from coordinate 72,977 downwards.
CCTTTTGTAGCTCTGTGCTGTGCTGCCAGTGCAATTTACCCAGAGCACATCACTGGATTAAGTACAAGTCGTGCTTTGGACACTAGTTTCTTATTTCAAGTGTTTGAGCAAGTGTCTTGGAGTTCTTCTCGAACTGACCAGCTCAAAGGTGATCACTCTTTAAGCAGTACCACAATGTTAAGCAAAACTTGTTTGGTGTAAATCAGCATCAGTTGCTCCTAGAAGCAGGGGGCCAACACCTTGGCTTGCTCCTAAGTGCCATTGCTATAACGGTAGCAGTGGGACACTTTAGAGAAACAGAGGTGGCATAAACAAAGCTTTAGGTCTATTCCACAGGACACTGAACCTCTGGAAAATAATTCAGCCTGTGTTTAAATAAAGAGGATGGTTCACCTGCTCATAGCTAACTTCTGAGGGATTGCTCAGGCATTTACACACCTAATCGCTCTGCTGGACTGGGCCAGAACACTTAACATTCAGTAGGACTGAGCCCTGAGTGTCTCATTACCATAAAAAATATACAGTGGGGAATGATTATGCACTGGTAAGGGGGAGGGTAGAGTAACCCTAATAAATCTTTTTGATCTTTAATTTCTCTACTAAAGTATAAATCAGCTCTGTATTTTTCTAAAGCCTGGGTTGGTAACAGATATTAATGTAGCCGAGGCAAAAATTAAGATGGTGTGTCTGAATATTATTGCAAGGAGTTGACTGAATCACTGAGGGTGGGGTCTTGTGGGTAGATGAAGAGAGTTTGTTGGAATAGTGCAGGTTGGACTGGATGCACACCACAGCATGCACTTCCAGTGAAGGGACAGTCCTCCTCTAGCCCCCTTGGAAATCTATTCAAGAGAGTATGTTGATAAAAACTACAAAATAGTTTGGTTTTTTTTCGTGGACGAGAATGAGTCTAGATGTTTACATGCTAAGATGTGTTCTGAGATTATTCTGGTTGCTCATCTCAACTTTATTATTAATAATTCTTGAAGGCTGTAGATCCAGATTTCCAGTTAGCACGACATTGCCTAGCACTGCACTTTTTATGTGGGTTAGACTTAAGAAATGGATATAGGCAACCTTAATTCTCTGTTAACGTTTTTGTGCGTATGGGAATATATTTTCATGCACATATACTCACAGAAATACAAGTAAAAATATAGCAAAGATGCATTAATTTTACATTGACTCAAAATATTTACAATTTCAGTTAAGATGATCGTGCTAAAGTGACAGAAAATAGTAAGTATTAACTCTGCACTGTAAGCAATGACAAGTACTGTAGATCCTCACAGAAAAAAAACAATTGCCTGTGGCATCCACATAATATTTAAATTGGTAATCTCAAAAGAGAAGATGCTTAGATTTTCAGGCTTGTTTTTGGAAACTCTTATCTTAGCTGAGAATGTAAGTTTTGGAGAAGTTGATAATTTAGAGCCTGTTTTGCTTTTTCTTCTTGAGGGTTAAGAGATTGACGTCAGAACTTCTTGGATAGGAGCGGTGTTCACTATCTTTTGATATATTGCTATGTAACTGCAAGGATGAAATCTCAGAATGATCTCAAGCCTGGGTGAACCTCAAAAGGTGAAGATACATTTCACCTGCATACATCTATTTTGTCATTATCTATTCATTTAATGATCTTCTTTTTTTTCCCATTAGCTTCTAATTTTTTATATTACGTGTCAGTCAATCACCTCTTGCCACACCCCTGAAAGCTGCACTTGGAGAGGTAGGTAAGATGATGTTCAGTAATGTTTATTCTCTTCAAATCTAGAAGGGCAAAAGAAATTTCATGGACCTTTGTTTGAGCCTTCCCTGGGTATGCTCATGTCAAGTAAGTTCCTACAGTTCTGCTTGGCCATGAGTTAGAGGAGCAGTTCAGCACACTCTAAAATCAGAGTTTTATGGTCCTCACAGCCAAAAGGAAGGAAGGAGAATGATACCTCTCTAAAATCTGAGCACAAGGTCTGCAGAAAAAGTAACTGACTGAAATACTTGTGGCTGCCTGGGAGTATGTGAAGAGGTTTGTTAAATGCTGTAGATGTGTGTGACATTGTCCTTTGGGTTTTTTTTTTTTCCCTATTGGCCTCTCTTCTGCTAACACCAAGTCCTGATATACTTCAGTGTTGGAAGAGCAGTTATAAACATCTCACAGCATTGTTTAACAATGCCTTTTGTATTTTCTACCTTTTAATACTTCCACATTTAGGTAGTTGTTCCTCAGTCAAGGGGTGCCATCAGTTACTCACTTGGGCAGCAGCTGAAAGAGAATTGAGGATCCAGTCCTGTGATGCACTGAGAAACTCCATGAAGGAATTTAATTGCTTAGCGTTCCTGAGATTACTCTGTGCCACACGAGTTCAGCTCTTTATTTAATAAAGTCACCCACCTAAAGAGGTAACACATACAGAAGGCGTAACTAGAGCCTTTGGAGGAAAACACCCAAGCCTATCATGCTCAGTGTTATTTACAAGCAAGTTTGACATTTCTTCACAACCTAAATGTAATTTAAGAAAATAAGGGGGATAAAAATCTCAGATTTTTTTTCCTTTGCTTTAAGGATACCAGAATAATTATTCAAAGGAATATGTCAGGTTAAGTGTTAACAATATGTGCTGTAAATTTAAAAAAAAAAAAAAAAAAGGAAAAGTAAAACACCACACACAAGAACCAACCATCTGTTCCAAAAAGCTCTTACAGCCTCATCAGTCTTGGTAAGGATTTAAAAAATACAGTACAATTTCTGTGTTAAGACTGATTATATGAATTAACAGATTTACCTCAATTAAATGATACAGAGTAACTTCTGTACAACTTATATTTACAATGACACGATCATAGCCAGAAAGTAAAAAATTTGCAGATCTTCTCATATGGATGGATTTGTGTGAAAATAACATTACCTAAGGAAGACAGCAGTTTTCAAAATCAATATCTTCAAAATGTGATGTAAAGTGACTCAATTCCTTTATTGTAGAGCATATGAAACATTAAGAGAACTTAAATTTTCCTCCCATTTGATGAACAAAGTACAATGACTATTGGCATAAAAGTCACTGAAGGAAAAAAGTCAGAAATAATTTTTCTGGTTGGAAAAATCCTCAGCAATTCTATTGCACATGGCTGGGACTGCAGGCCTACAGCTTGTTCATTTTACTCAAGGGTTAACTTTTTTGTGTGTTAACTGTAAAGTAAAACAACTCTAGGCTAGGCTCTCGGTGGCAAAGAACCTAAGTTTCCTTAGGAACTACAGTATTAGCTGCTTGACTCAAGCCTTGAAGAAGAAAGCGAATAGTGAATATGATTTTTTGTGGTGACTCAGATGATGAGAGGTGCTCTAAAGGAGAAAGGCGAGCAGTAAAGGAGGTGGGGTAAAAAATGGGAAAGAATGAAAGAATGCAGACTGCTCTGGCTGGGCAAATTAAGTATGAGCGAGTTATCTTTTTGTGGTACATTCTATGATCCAATCATTGTTTTTCAAGTTACATCTTAAATGTGAGCTCAGTAACATTGTGGAACAAAGTTCTGGCAAACAAGGCACATTAATTCATATAATCCAGGTGTTCAGGGAAGAGTTACAGATCCAGAGGCCTGGAGAGCAAAAATCTGGTGCTCAGTGAGTGTAATCTGGTGTTATGGCCCATAACAGGATGCTGTTGTGGCCTCGTGCTCCTGCTCCAACAGAATTTGCCTTGTAGATTTTTGCTGTGTGCACTTCTACTAAACAGTCACACCACACCCTTCCCTCAACCCCTGTACTCTCTGCTCCTCTGTTCTTTGTGAGCATCTTCTGCTGAACTCTCTCGTGTTTTCAGTGCTCGTTGGAGGTTTATGGCACTGGATACTAATTAGTCTTCCCAGCATGAACTCCCTCAGTATATTATTACAGCAATGAAAATATCACTACTTGCGTAAGTGTTTGATCTTAAGTCAACCTATCTGTAGGTTTTGGTATGAAGCTGGGGTTAATCCCAGACTGAACATCTACGGATTTCAGAGGAATTCTGATCAGCAGCTGCATAGGCAGTTCAGAATTATACAATTATGATTGGGCTTGACTCTCCTGTCTGGATTGATCCTGAAATGTGCTGATCTTTTGCTCTTTTAACGGAGCCAGAGAAAAAAACAGTTTGGATCTTTGTGAGAGGCACTGTGTTGCCTCTTTTATTCAGCACAATGCACTGAGCCTGTTCTGTGCAGTTTTCCATATTTAATGGCTCTTTTATCAAACTGAGTTGCTTTAAGCAATGGAATAAAATGAACTGTGTGCACGTTGTTTCCTTGGCTTCCGATATCCCCTCTCAATCCAAGAATGCCATTCCCCTATTGACTGCAAATCAAACTGAACGCAGAAAAAGGGAATGAAAAGGTTTATCTGCTTCCATTAGCAAATACTGTATCTAACAAAGAGATTCATGTAATGAATAAATAAACACATAGGAGGCACACAGATGTTTTGCCTGAGCTTTTTGTTTTGTTTTTATTTTTTTAAATAATTTCTGAAAAACACAGTTGAGTCTCCTTAATTGGCACAGGGGCCCAACCAGAGAGAGGAACGTGACAATTAAGCAATCAGTCCAGTGATCAGAGGTGCCATGGAATATCTATGCACCTTTTGTGGTGGTAGAGAGTAGGTGCCAAATCCACAGCTCGTGTAAATTGACATAGATCTGTTGATCCCAAATGTCCTGGCCCTTAGTTTGGGTATTTGTGTACTGGAAACATTTTAACTTTCTCTGCCAATGTCGAGCCTCCTTTGTATGCAGAAGAAAAGAACAGCAGAAATGAAGCAGGGTTTGTGTGCTGGGACACTTATGTCTGCTCCAGTGCCTTTGCAGGCACCAAAGTAGCTTTCAGACTAAAATCTACACATGGAAGGAAGATGATCTAGGTGCAACACCTATCACTGACCTTGAAGAAGTAAGTTTATCTCTCTGTAGCAGATACTATTACATTCCAACCTGTAAAAGCAGAATTATGGTATCATACCATCGTGCTGAGGTTGTCCATATCTATAAAAAAAGGGTCAGTGCACTGAGACAGAAGGTGTTAGAGAAGCTAAAAAGTCTATAACTTTTTATTAGGAATTAGCCTCTGCCATTTATGGCTTTCGTATTCACTTATGTGTGTGGTCATAATCTTTCATCTGGCTACTGTGGCTCCTGTAAGAGGTTAATTTGTAAGGGTTAATTCTGAGAAATTGCTATGTAAATATGTCCTCAGGGAGGGACAGGCCAATTAGAACTTCCTCTCATGGTGCAACATTTGTAACTTCATAACCTTTACTAAGCCTTTAATATGGCTTCAGGAAAAAAAAATTCACTGTAGTTGGTTTTCAGGGAAAATCCTATGGTACATAAATATGGACCGAATTTTAAAACATTACTTGAACTTAGGTTCTAAATCTGTATTCAGATACTCAAAGAAGTGAAAAGATTTTTCAGAAGTGCTGAGAATTGAAATTTCGATCCAGTTTGAATTGGTCGAAAACTTGCCACTTCTGGAACCCAGCTCACTGATCAGATCTCTAAATATGGATCTAAACTGTAATTTTCAAGTATTTCTCTTGACATAACTCTCCAGACCATGGAAAATTATGATTTTAAAGACTTGCTTTTCATCCCGTTTCTTAATGAGTGTTATTGCAACCAAAGCTGTTTAATTCCTAACTCCTTCCCTCTGCTGTATCTGAAGGTAGCCATATTTATGGACTTGTGTGGACTACATGCTAAATATATCTAAGGGCATTTGTAAGAACAATTATTTTTTTTCTCAAGTAAAATATTTCCTGTAATATTTGAAGCTGATGCCTTTGATCTTCAGCACTGGGCAATCAGTGTGAGAGAAGGATGCAAGGATGCTAAACCTCACTGATTTTAATGGGAAAGAGATGGCTTTACCATTGCCATCATTTGAAGGTGCTATTTGGATACCTTGTGACCTTTTCATGGTCAGAGAATATTATATGTGTAGATGGTGTTCTCCTCAAGTAGAAAAGCATCATCTTCTACGTAATGTGGGCCTGTGTACTTTAGAGAAAATGTTAAACTACTCTCTTAATTTTTTTCTTCTCACTATTTTTATGTTCCTTTTTAGTTTTCTTGGACTTATCCCACTGCTCTCCTCCCTCCGCCCCAAACGGTGGTGGCTTCTAATTTAAAGCTGACCTTTGCCGGGGTCTGTGGCTTCTAAGAGTGCTTTACCCTTTGCTGAAGTGGTTTTTAACTTTACTTTATATTTTAAAAAAAGATCAGTTGGGAGATTCTAATGCTCCCAATTCAGCTTTTTTACTAACAGTGCAAGTTAAAAGTCAGCGTGGCTGAGAATAAGGGATGCAGGGGAGAACATGAGCAAAGAAAAGTGCATATTGATGCACCAGAGTAATGTGTAGGAACCTTTTCGCTGAGGTGGTCTCATTGTTTCTGAGTAGAGTCCTCTAGGTAAGGATTGAATATATTTATTGCTCACTCATATCCAAAAATCTCTTGAAGGTGTTGTAAGAGAGCACTGAATCCCCACGACCTGTATTAAGCTTAGAAACCTCACTGTTGTCTGGAATTTTCAACCTCAGATATATATTGAAATTACTGTAATTTTCATGTAAAAAACTGTGTGTCCATAAAACTCTCATGTCTCTGATAACATCTACTCTGCTCTCATCCTTATCAATCAAGTTCACAATTAATTTGTAGATTTTTTTTTTTAATAAAAGTGTAAATTCACTTGAGAAAATTGGAGGAGGGACATGAAAGCAGTGGTGGGAAGGAGAAGGACAGGAGGTTAGGATTTTCTACTGAACTGAAAATTCAATTTTTATGTCAAGTAGCGTTTTATATACTTCTTCAGCACAAGTTTCTTAAGTTTTATTCTGAAAGTTTAGGCTTGGCAAAACCCATGTGTGCCACTCCCTACGTGCGTGTTTGTTTTGAGATTTGTCAGGAAGTGGAGGTGCACCTGGTGGTTTCACTAATACAAACTATTTTCATTCAGATAAAAGTCTTGTGAAGGACACAAGACCTGTAAAGCCTCCTGGGTTCTCATGCTGACTTGGATTTTATGACAACACCATGTTGAATTTCCACAAAGGTTTTAATCCCACTCCCTAACATCAAAAGGAGCCTGATTCATAAAACATTACTTCTATTTTTTTTTCCTTAGAATCTTGCTATAGATCTTTTGGAAATGGAAGTAGATATTGTGTGTAGAATTGATTTGTAGGAAAAAAGAAAAAAAGAAAAAAAAAAAAAAGAGAAATCTAGCCATGGAAATGTAAGTATTGGCCTGAGGGAAACATCTTGGCAATTGGACAACTTTAATTTCTCAAAAATCAAAAAAGAAGGGTAAAAAACAAAAAAATGCCCATAAAATACATGAAACAGATGAATTTCTGTAGCTGCAACATTAATATATCAACACTGTCAAAAAGTCATAATTGTCTCAGCACTGTAACATTATTTATTTAATATTGAGAAGCTATTATTGCACTCTAGTTAAGAAAAAACACTCTTACCTTAAAAATGCATGAAAATAATATTAAAAATTAACACTAAAACTATACAATGTGGCAGTAGGAGGCTCAGCAAATTGATAATGGAATAGGGAGACTTTCAAACCAGGTCAAAAACTGCTACATGACATCTTTTTGATGACATTTGAGAGATAAGACATTAAACATGCCGATTTCCTAGGGAAAAAAATGAGCCCATTTGTAGAACTTTGCCATCAAATTAAAGCATGAAATACTGAAGGACGCCTTCAGTACTGAGGCCAAGGATGGAGTAAGTGACTTTGCAGAGAGAGCTTGGCTTTCTTCTGGAGCAAGCATTAATTAAAACATGCTGACAGAGGAGCACAATGAGCATTAGGGCTCCAGTAAGTGTGATGTGGATGGAAAAGTACAAATCCCAAACAGGAAATGTTCCACTGTTGCTAACTGCTCGTTTAAGTGATGCTTTGACTGTTCGTGTTCACATTGCGGTAGGGCCTGAATGCGATCAGCAAGTTTGTCTCATTACGCTAGATGTGTTGTTAAATAAAGACTTGTTATAAAATCCATGTGCCTTCTTCAGCTCTCTACTGAAAGTGTAAATGAAGCTCTATCCATAGTGAGTTTTCATCTCTGGCATCGAGTCTGACCACAGAGGAAGTTCCAGCTCCTCAGGGCGACGGGTTGGGTTTCTTGTTTCTACCTGGGTTCCAACCAGACTCTGCTCAAATTAATTGTTCATTTGGCTAATTTTTTCTCCTTTGCTGGAAGGCCATGAAAAAACATTCATGTAATTTTATTTGCAGGATGGGAATGGTACCTCTCTAAATCATCCCAAAAATGGTTCTCTCCTGGAAATTAGGACTGTGTTGTTGAGAACCTACAGAAAGAGGGAATGAATGAGTAAAGTAACTATCCATAAAAGTGAAGAAATCATTAAGATATATTGCATGTGTGGTTTGCAGGATAGCGGGGATGAAGCTAGCAGGGTTTCTAGGAAGAGCAAGGTATCACTTTCATGATAGAAAGATGACAAAGTTGTAGTGATAGTAGAAAAATAAGTAACAGACTACTGCAAACCTGTATGTGCTACGTCATTTTATTGCACAGTTTTCTCTACCATTTAACGATTACCTAAACCATTAACCATTTCAGCTTTCCTGTTGTTCTTGCACCCACTGATCCATCTTTCATGGTGTATTCTTTATTCTTCCAGGGAGTGTGTCAAACCAGTGACCAGAATGTATCTTTAGTCAGTCACACATTTCAAATTTCCTCAAAAAACTTTCTTGACCAGGAACAATCTCTTCTTGAGCACTTAAATTTGCAACTCTATAATTCTTTTCCTTCATTCTGTATTTCCCTGAGTTCAGTTTTGAGGGAATATTTGTCTCTCAGAACCAAGTATTTTCTCTCTCAGAAGTTTGAACTTACTTTTGCATTCTTGGGTTGATGATTCATGTGAAATAGTTATGAGGTTTCATGGTAAAAAAAGACACTCTAGCACTAAAGTGATATCTCATTTTAGAAATATTTTGTGGAAAATGTTTTTTAACATCAGAACTAAACACAATAAGGAGCAGCATGTTTGCATGGATGCATGCAGAAGCACAGAGGGAACAAAACTCCCATCAAGTTTTTACGCGAAATGTCTTCAAAGACAAAAGAAAATACAGTTGAAGGGGACTGATTATCAAATATAGCAATTTCTTTCTGTTCCTTTTGCAGAGGGTGCTGCCCTGCCTGTACCACTCTGACCCCAGCTGCTTACAACTAGAATTATCTGATAGTCTTTCTCTTCTGAATAAGATTTCATCAGAGCAACCAGATTTTGGGTTCAGGCTTCAGATGTCTTTGTTTTAGAGGACCTTGTAGAATGGGGTTTATCCTCAGAAAGTCTTTGTTTAGGTAACTCATGGTAGGTATTCTTCTTAAAACATGAATATTATGGTTCATGGAAAGTGCATTATTACTATAAGTTACAATTGTAGGGAAAAATGACAGCGGTGCTTAAATGAAGCTTGACAGTCTGCATAGCAGGCACCAGCCATCTGTGCTATGGCAGTACTGTTTGTATTTTAATGTTTAAACATACAGCAAAGATAATTAAGAATAACTATAATTAAAAATGATTACAACAAATTACGTTTCCCTCAGCAGTGATGTGTGCCTGTAACTTATAAGTTACTTGATGCAGTAACCCTTTGGTGAGGCAGATAGGATAGCTTTGCAATTCTCCCCTGTTTCTGACAGTTCACAGATTTTTCAGGGGCTTTTTTTTATTTTTTTCCCAAATGATGAAAGAATTTTACGTACTGGGCTTCATACACCTATTTGATGCACAGTAATTATCACTGAAATTTCATTCTTCATATCAGAATCTTAACTCTTTTTATTTTTTTTTTCTTTTTCCTGAGACAAGATTAAAAGTAGCATATTTCTCAACCTACGGAAATAAAATGACAAGAAAAGAACACAAACTCACACATTTATTTTCATTTTCAAAGAAAAATATTAATATTTGCTCTTGACAAAAAGAAAACAAAATTTGAAACAGAAAGAAACCAACTTTTAGGATAAATTAATGCAACGTCTATTGTAACTTCTTATGCCTGAGGATAATAAGCACATTTTGCAGCTCCATTTGTATAAAGCTCTAACTTCCCCTCTTGTGTTTCCTATGGATTCTATTGATGGGTCCTTGGTGTCTGTCCTCATGAAGGTGAACATATTTAAAGTACATGAGTAGGGTTAAAGACGATTTTTCTTAACCATCATGACCAGAATTTCAGTTTCTGATCACCTCCATTTGAGGACGCAAATGGGCAAAAAAAGAACAGTTCCTGCAGCTGGCTCTGGAAAGTGCTTCCTGCTCCAATTCTTCTTAGGCACAAGGTGAGATCCTGCATGGAAGTTGGATGTGGCCAGACCATGGGTGCAGGCTGAGAAACCAGAAGGTGCCCTGAGGTTCCTGCAGTGTAGACATGATCTACATCTTCTATGATGTTCCTCTGTCATCATTCCTAATCATTTAACACGTGTTTGGTTTTGGTCCCAAAGGCCCGACACAAAAGGCAGCAGCACGTGAGGCACAGTTGCATTTCGGAATGCGAGCTGTTCTGGTTCAGTAGGTTTTTGGCTCTCTTAGAAAGAATTGGATTGTTGCTTGATTGATTGCATATGAAACCATTTATCTGTCTATCCATCACACATCCAGTCTAGATGGAATATTATTTTAGCAACTCATTCAATACCTAGTTTTTCGTGATGCAAATTTAACTTAGTGTCACAACTACCATGAGATGCCTTGCAATAATTTCAGAAAGATTCCAAAGCAATTTGACAGATGAATAAACAAAGGGTCAACGTTTACTTACACCTACTTGGCATTTTTGAGGCAGAATCAGAACGGTATGTCAAGCAATTTTGAATTCCTTAACTGATAGAACAAGAATTTTTTAAAAAAGAGGAAATTGTTGTCCAGGTTACTGCTTATTAAAGACATCTCTGCCTCATGGGCAAATCTCCCAAGAGAACTATTTTGGCCTACCACCTTCACTTCTTTTCCAAAAAATTATAATTGCCATTTTGCAGAAACTATCCTTTGAAGTTCCAGAACTTCAGTTCCTCCAGAACTTAGCTGTGTTTTACTGGACATCAGTGGCCTGGTGTAAAGACAGTGATAGGTGAATTAAAAGGCACACCTTTGTAAACTGAGACTGCCACGGCGGCATTCCTCTTGCCCTGAAGGTGACAGAGGAGTTGTGCAATCTCAAAGGAAGCACAGCTGTGGAGAACTGAATGGTTTCATCACATGCTGGTCACTTAGATTAACAGAATGAAGAGAATATGTAAGCGGGATATGAATAAAACATTGCAATAATGTGAAGAAGAATCCAAATACTTTTCCAAACCTAATGTTTTATTTACCACTCTAAGTAGTTTAGTGCTGTTCTGGCATGTAATATTTGATGGGTATTATGTTTTATAAAGTTTGCATTGATAAAGGTATCTGCCTTTCATATAAGGGAACCACACATTCTCCTTGCTTGAGAATAATATTACTCCGTAAGGCTGATTACAGCTCTGTTTGAAATTCATTTCAGATTTAAATGGTGTGGGCCAAATCGAGCCCTGGTGCAAACCTGCTTGTTCCAATGGAACTCCACCAGAGGAGTGTTTGACCCTATGGGTTAATGTAATGAAAAGATAACAGCATACTGTATGATCACATAAATTAAAGATGGGAAATACCAATTAGGTCAGCTAGTCCTCACCCGGGGGACCAATTTAGAGTGTTCCCTACACTCTACTCTTGAGTGCTTTGCATTGTTTTAAGAAACTCATGCAATAAGACTCATGTCTTGGGAGACGACTCTATAGTCCATCAGATATCACCACTAAAAAATGTTTTTTTTCAACATCCATCTCAATTTTTTTTTTTAATTCTCAAAGTATTAAGTCTCAATACCCTTGTCATAAGCTTTCTCATTCACTGCAAGCAATAGTATTTTGATTTTTTTTTTCCTATTGGCTTTTCATAAGACAGATCCCACATATTTGCAATTATCACTTACCTTGGATTCACCCAGAAATAGAATACAGGTTATTATTATTATTACTATTACTATTATTAGTAGTAGTAGTATTATGCTAAATTGTCTAGGTCAAATAAGAATTTAAAAAATATGGTTTTGTCCTCACAGATGAAAAAGACATGAAAAAGAACTGATATTGTTTCTGTTGTTTTTTGTTTGGTTGGTTGTGGGTTTTTTGAGAGAAAGGTTGGAAATAGAAATACGCAAGCAATTAGGAAAGGTTTTACTTTCATCCCAGATAACTTGAAGTAGTACTGGAGATCCCTGGCTCAGATGAGATAAAACCCAATTTCCAGATGTGTCTCCACTGTTGTACGCTCCTGGCTACAGAGCTAACACAGACATTCAGGCTGTCATGTGCAGGAGTGGTGTCAGCAGCGTCTCGGGCAGCAAAACTTGGTGTCTGAGCAGCGCCATGACAGCAGTGAGAGCTTTCCTCCGGTGCCACTGCGTCGTCACACAAATACCTTCGTCCTGAGCTTGACCTCTCAGCAAAAACAAGGCTCTACGTTGTGGTTCAAGTGGTCTCCACTCTCTAAATGGAGCAAATCCCCTTGCTTTTAGTAGGAGAGGCAGGCTTTGACCCAGTGTGTGCCAAATAGATTCAGGAGTTGTTTAGAGATTGATTGGCTCTGTTGTGTCTCGTGCTGTCACGGTACCTTTTGCCTGATACAGACTTCAAAAATTTGCTTTGGACTACCTGACTTTTCCCACAGCACAATGTAGCACAACAGATAATTAACTTTGGGGTGTTTTATTTTAGGGTTTATCTTGTAGCAAGTTAAGTATTTGATCAGGTAGTACAGCGTCTGCTAATGTCAATTATTCATAATTTTTTTTGGGGGGGGGCGGGGCACTCATACAATCTAACTTTGATCCCTAATTATTAAATTATTTGGTTTAGATGAGGAGCCTAATTTTTCAAAAATCCTAGTACAGGCAATGTAATGTCAAAGACGACTTCAGAAACCAATTTTAAAATAATCTTAGTTTTCTTTTGCTATGGTTTGCCCCCAGAGGATTCTGCTTTTGCCCGAAGAGTCTCAGGGCCCCTAAAAGAGATACCTTGAATAATTTTCTTGCTTACATGCCTTCCTGAAATGGTGGAAGAAGGTGCTGAGGTAAATGTAGTAAGTCCTTTAATAATAATGGTAGCAGTAACTATAGAAAAGCTTTTTAAAAATATACATATCTATCTGAAAGTACAGATCTGAAATGACTGAAAAACAGGAAGAATGGAGAAAAGCGAGGAAAATAGAAGGTAGGCCAAAAACTAGAAAAGAACAGTATCTGAAAAGGATCCAAGTGAAATCAATTAGGGTAACTGAAAGAACTTAGAAGCACTGGAATATTAAAGTTAACGTTATATTAATACTAAAGTTAATTTTTCAAGGCCCACAAAATCAGAAATGAAATATGTTAATATTACTAGTTATGTATTGCTTAGAAAGCACACAGTAAATTTTCCTATCAGGGTTCCCCACCATGACCCCTCCTGCCCCAGGACCTGTCACTGCACTTCCTCCTTTCCCAGCAGCAGGGAGGCACAGGCAGGGAGACACAGCATCTCTTTTTGGAACCACGCTCTTTTTGGAACAGGTTTTACAGTTGTTTTACAGCTCTTTTTTTTGTCACCTCTGTGTCACAGGATGGCGCTCAGCTTGTGATACGGGCCAAGTTAATTTAATTTATGTAAGATGTGTATGTTGAGAAGTGAGAACACGGAGTTTAAAAATGACTAACATTGCTTCAGACAGAGTGCCAACATCCTTAAATTGCCTACGTTTTAGATCTACATTCATGAGAGAGAGGAGAAAAACAGAGGATGGCACTTTGCATACTGTTTCGCACATTCTAATAATACACCATAGACTCTTAGTTTTGCAGAAAGCATCTGCTGAGCTTCCGTATAAAAAATTAATAAGAAAGATAAGATTTAATGAAACAAGGTAAAGAATAGAAATTCTAAAGACAAATCTTATTTATAGTAGACCTCCTTGAATAACTGTGTTAGGTTTTAGTCAGGTCAATGACCAAGCTCAGATACACAATAAAAAATTATCTTGGGTCAACTTAAATTAAAAATGAACAATTTCCCTTTAACATTCTGAAAAGCTAAACCAAATTATTTCAGTTCAAATTAAATGTGTCATTCAGGTTGAAACAAAAGGTTTTGTTTAGCTTCTTGACTTCCATTGACTTTGTTAAAGCATAGACATATTTAAAATACAAAGCTTGTACATTTGTAAGTCAAACTAAAACTAGATGAAAATGGGAATGTCTTTCATTTAGTAGCTACTAGAAAAAAATACTTCCAACTTGCTTCTCATAATTTTTTGCTAAAAGTTACCTGGAATGCTCACACTCTTCTTGACCCAAATAAGCATTTTATTTTGTTTTCTTTATGAATAAATTTTTCAGCTGTGAAATTTAGACGGAAAATGGCCAGTAAAAGGTCATGTATGTATTCAGTAGCCTGAATACAAAACACACAGAATAATTCTGTTGAAGTTTATGGATAGGCATTTATTCCATGATTGTAAGGACCTATTGATTATCATTAAGCTTTCATAAAGCTTGAGAACAAAAGATATGTTTTTAAAGGAAATCTCTGCCTAATAAAATACCTGAATGAACACACACAAGCTTTACTATCCTTCATATGGAATTTTGGGAAGTAGTCATCAAATAAAACAGTTTCTTCAGGATGTAGGACTTGTGTAAAGTTCAAAAGGAATGGCTGTGAGTACTGATGTTATGTACCCAAAGCTTTGTGCCATGCCTATATGCTTTGATTTCTTGTCTAAATTTTTGGGATTTTAATATTCTTGAAAAACACTAGAACAAATTTCCTTGTCTTCAGCCACAAACTGTGCCATATGGAATGGTTCCAAGTCCTCATGGCTCAAGCCATGTCACGGGGGACCATCTCCAAGGAAGACAAATTTACCAGACAGTCACTGGTTATGGGATTTATAAGGGCAGTTGGCAGATAATTGATCCTAAGCCAAATGCTCCCAAAGAGATGCTTTTCTCCTATGAGCTTCTCAGAAGTTCATAATGCCTCTAACGTGGGACATTTGACAAGTTTGTATGTCAGGGAGTTCCAAAAGTTGGTAAGCAAAGGCTGACTGGTGCTAGATTCCTAGTGTGAAGGAGACTGATTCCTGAGCTGTAGAGTTCTCTTCTCATTTTGCCCTATCACTTTTTCGTTGCCATCCCCTGTAAAACCTGTTTCTTTGTGTTGACCGACTACAACTTAATGCATGAAATCGAATCATTTGTTCTGCACTCATTTTCAGTAGCTTATTATAACTTTGCTTGATTTGACCTTTGTCTTCCTTTCTCATCTTTGACTTACACGTGGTGTGCTTTCTTTTCAGCCTATCTTTAATTTTTATGGTAATACGTGTTTCATATTTCCTTAGGCTCTGAGACTGCTGAGTGTTGCGTAAGATCACATTACTGCTCAAGTGAAAAAATCTGTGAGAAAGCCCAGAGCTGAGGAAAAGGCCGATGTCTTGCTTTCCTTTAATTGCTACAAACCTTGGCTATTGACAAAAACTTCCTTGTATACAAAAGCACAAGGGGGCAGCATTACATTAAAATAAATTGTTGCACTCTGTGTGTGTGTGTGTGTGTGTGTGTGTCTATGTGTGTGTACTGAAGAATAATCATGTAGGTAATGCTAAGGTTGCAGAAAAAAATTGTTATTTCAGTTTGTTCAGACTGCCTTATTAGTTTGCTTGTCCTGATGGTGTTGGTAAGCTAGAGGAAAAAAATTCTGAAGCCGTAGAGAGTTTTTTACTTACTTTCTCTTGTGGGGCAGATCCTTCATACATCTTCCTTTTCCTGCTTTCCCTCATCAATAAATATTTATTAGTATTTTAAGGACCAGCACAGATTTTCAGAAGACTTTCTTTCATGACTAGTTGGCATGAATAACAACTCTTTTCTCCCTCATCAATACAGGACAGGCATTGGACTGCAAAAGATTTCTGCCAACCTTGGAAACTTTCAAAATTGATCATCAAGGACCTGTTTGGAAAAGACCAGTTGAAATGGCTTGTTCTATTGTGGCAATGCTTATGTTAACACTCTGAACAGATGTGCAACTGGCTTGATGCAGATTCTTTAAAATGTGGTTTTGGGTAGAAATATTTTGCTGTAGAAGTTTACTTTCAAAGAGCAAGAATGTTCATAATGACTTTGCCAGAATCTGGTCATGTCCACAGTGTCTCATTGTTTTTCTGTTGTTCATTACAAACTGTTATTTTCCCAATTCTGAGTAATTGAAATCCCCAGTGTCTTTTTGTATGGAATTAATCATCTGAACCACTTTCTAAAACCTGAATGCTGCTACTGTAGATTTGTCACTTTCAGTTTAAATTGACTGCAAGGTCTGACCTGTCTTTGCTGGGTGGGTCATTTTGATGCTATGCCCAAAGGATGCAATCTAGTAATTTTTTTTCCAGGAGGTGTAGTGCCAAGAGTCACTAATTAAAGTGGCTCTATAATGGTTCAAAACATCTGAAATATGAAAGTGTATTGCCTGTATTTTTTGGTTTTCAACTCTACTTAGTTTCAGAAAAGAGGAGCTGTACACCTAGGGACAAATCTAAATGCCAGTTGAAAGAATGGCATCACTGTCTAGGGAAGGGTGTCAGTGTTTGGTTGCAAAAGCCTAACTCCAGCTATAATTTAGGTTTTGTCTCTAGGGATGCAAATGTTTTCCATATCATTTGGCATCGCCTTTTGGAAGCACTCCAGAGAGTATTGTGTAATTCCACTAGTGTGAAAGACTGCTTCCACCTGTGTTAATATATCCACACATCATTCTCACAATCTTTTATATAAATTCTGTTCTGGAAATGAGAGTTAAAAAGGTTCTTCTGGGGCCTGACTGTCGAGAGGCTGAGACCCCCTCACCAGTCAGAGGTTGATGGGATTCAGTTTCCTGGGGTTGTCTCAGAAGATAAACAAAAGTTAATGCACAGCATAGGTATTTGCACCTGTTTTAAGCAAAATTTTGTTCAGATGAAAAGTAAAAAATTGGTGCCTGGCTGTTGGCCACATCAGTAACCACAAGTGCCACTAAACTTTGACAGTTGTTGGTCCTTCCTCTAAGGAATTGACTGCTGCTTCCTTTCCCTGCCAGAAAGGCCTGACTAGTTCATAAAATGGGGACTTCAGGACTGAACTGTGTAAAATTGAAAGGTTGGTAATAAAATTTTTTAAAATTTATGTATTTTTTTTTCTCTCGATCTGCTCAGAACCTAGAAAGATGACAGAGGACCCTGTTTTAAGATGGAAAAAATTATGATAGTAACTTCAAGATAAAAATATTTGAGAGATTTCTTTTGTTGCCCTTTTATTCCAGTTCTTTCATTAAGTGAAAAAATACACATTTATTTTGAAGTAAAATGGATGGGTCATGTCACTCAGTTTGAGTTCTGTCACCATATTGCTATTATGAGTAATCTGACTATGAACTTTGGGTTTAGAAATGGTTTTAAAACCATGAAAATGATTCCTTTCCTTCCAAAAAACTTGCATCTTTATATTTCACTCTTTCAGCTCTGTTTTTGACCTGTTATTGTGTTGAGTTTACCTTATGTATTTGGAGTAATTTTCCATGATTTTTGTGCTTGGCACTGTGAGAGCCTCTCTCAGCTCTTTATTTTTTTTCAAGCATATAAAACATCATCTTCCCACAGTTTTTGGAAATCTAGTTACATTATTGTAGCTGTCTGTTCTTTGTAAAAAAACAGAACAACTGTATGGAAGACATTTTTTGGAGAATTTTTCTCTGTTTTTTCTACAAGCAAACATAACAACTGATGCCATCTACCCCCGTTTTTCACATGGGTCAATAGGTGTTGAGGTTATTGAGTTTTCTAGTCATATCAGATCATCAAAGAGATGCCTTTTTTTCGTCAAAAGAGATTATTTGTGTGTATCTTACCAATCACATCTGCTTCTATAAGACATGGTTTATATCTATATGTTCTGGTATCTTCTATCTGGAGATTTAAACAGGAGTTTTATTTCTGTCTCTCCGTCTGCCTTCTCCCCAAAAAGGCTTATTCTGATATGAAGCAGTTTTTCAATCCAGCGACACGAGTCAGCACACACCTTGTGTTGTACTGCTTGTACAGAAGGCTCATCCTTGATGCAATGCCTGGGACTCATCTCCTCTTTCCACGGTAACATCCTATTGAAATCCAGCTCTAGTTACCCGCCCCAATAACTTCCATTTCCCACAGGACTTCCCGTGGCTTTTTAGGTACTTTAGAGATCACCCCCATATAAACAAAATATTTTTATCTCCTCCTCTCGTTTTGATGGGTATCACTCATTGCAGGACAAAAATTACCTCTAGTGTCCTTCAAAGTTGGTGACTCCATATGTAGTTGGCAGTATTTTTCCACAGTAAAAATACGAAGAACTGTTAAAAAAAAAAGCTGTAGAGAGAATTATTTGTACCGAAAATAAAAATGAACCCACTTGTAGTCCAAGCATCATTTGAATATTTTTTTAATAATTTATTTTGATTGTTTTTCCACAATATTTTCCTACATTTGAGTCAGGTAAAGTAGTATTCCTTCTACATCAGGATACTCCCCCATTCGGAGCTGTTAACTGAGATCAGTAAGTAGGGTTAGTGTGAGATTTAGGACACCATATCTCTAGAAGAAGAGCAAATACCAACCATTGAAAGTCCTTTGGCTGTACACGCAGGGCAAAAGCCAGGCAGCTAAAAGTAGGGAGGAGTTCTTTTGTTCAGTTTTGCCAACAAAAACAGTTTTTTGCTTTTTCACGTGATTGAGGATTAGATATCAACTTTTCTCTGGGAAACTTTGGCATACTGCAAGTTTGGGGTTTTTTGAAGGGCTGGGTTGGTCTGCATTACTTCTATCTCTAAAAATGAACTCAACATCAAGATTTAATTTACATTTTGTTTCTTTGACTTAGCTCTTCCTTCCACTCAAACAATATACGCTCAATAATGATTTTTTTTAAAATCTACAGCCACTGACACTTTCCCCCAGCTAATGGGTCATTTTGTACCTGTTGTAAGCTGATGGCAAAGAGGATGCCATTCTCCAACATCTAGATGCTGAAAATACTGCAATATTAGGGTGAAGCAGCTCATAAAAATCTTTAGGAGGTCTTTTCCAGCTGAAACAATCCTATGACTCTTGCCCTGGGTTACCTGGCTCCTCACACAGTGCACTCAGGCTGCAGTGAAGTTGTGTGCCAGGAAAGGCAACGTTCTCTCAGCCACTGCAAGTGGCCAGACCCAGAGAAGTTATCGAGACTGGGAAGGCGTCACTGCGTAGTGTAGAGCAACACTTGTGTCTTACTACCATGTTATACATAAAACTAACCTGTTCTTGATAAATTAGGAGACATTTTTTCCCTTGATTTTCCTCTTGCAAGCAGCATGACATAACATTCTGGAGTGTCCAAAGGCTACTTAATCTTCATGTGTTGCTTGCAGGCAGCTTTTCTAGTTTTATTGTATTTTTATGGTGAGATTTCATTATAAATAGACTTATTCTCTAAGTAAAAATGCAAAAGAAAGGCATGAACTATTAGGTGTCCAGTAAGGTTGGTGATGTAAAGGAAGAGTAAATAGCATTTGCCTTCTGCCTATAACTGAGACTGGAGGTAAAGAACTGATCTATTATTCAGAGGTGCTGCCCTTTGTAATTCCCATTGACTTTGGGCTACATACCCAGGTACTCAAGTGAGATAAATTTTTAACATGCAAAACTAGAAGTGACTTTTTGGCATAGGATCTCATTTTTTCACTGAGATTTCTCATTTTTCAATTTTTCACTTTCTTTTTTAGTTGATTGCTTTTGCGAAACTTAACCAGGTCTTAAAATCTTAACGTAATATTTTCTTATGCTTTTTTTTTTTCTTTTGAAAATAATAATTGTACTAGATAGTCCCTCAGGTTCTTTCAGCTTCCATAAAGGAGACACGAGTGTTAGGGAAAAATGGGTAATATTGCTGTGTGTTAAATCCATTTTATTCTCTCTTCTAAGTACTGGAAAAAAGGCAAATCTTCTAATTAATGCAGAAAGGCTGATTTGTACAAACTTATATATTCCTTAGGGGTTTTAAGAGGAGCAAGTGGGCTACATAACTGTGTTTAAATGCACAGGCATTTTTAGCATGTGTGTGTTATTTAACTGTATGGTGCAAGTTTCTGCTCTAGAAAGTCTTTATAGTTCAAATACACACAAAATGTCCTGAGCAATGTGGAGAAGAGCTTCCTTGTCCCAGGCTGAGCGAGCTGGCCTTCTTTGCCAACAATCCCCACTACAACATGGGCATTGGGTATATGGGGAACCTTGTTTTCTGAATCCAACTCCAAGAGCAGAGACATGTTTAAGGGCTTGTGAGTTCAGAATTAAGACCCCTCTTCATGGACACATTTACAGTTAAAATTTGGGTGTGACACTGAACCTCCTTGTGCTTTCCCATGTGTAAAAATGGATAACCCTTCTTTCAGAGAATGATGTCAAATGCTTTTTTGAGGAAGAAACAGTTCTGTAAGACATTCTGATGTTATGAAATTTGCATGGACTATGCACTGGGTAGTAGTTTATTTCTTTCTCCTTTTTCAAATTTAAGAAGAAAACTCTGTACTTTCTTCAAAAGGGACTACCTCCAGTTCCTCTGCATTGGTCCTTCTTTCGGCACAGACACTACTGGACTTATTGTATTAATGGAAAACATGTTTCAGGAAGTTGATGTTGCTCAAGTGTGTCAGTCCCCTGTGCTAGACCCTTAAAAGCATAGAATTACCAGATTCAGAGACACCTCTTAACCTCCCCTCACACCCACACAGCATGTCTCTATTGACAATGACAGATACTGCATCTTAATAGGGAACCTACTTCAGCCTCCAGCAGAGAAGGAAGCACTCTACTCATTAATCTCCTTCAGAGTATAGGCTGAACCCTTATTTACAGCCTCAGCAACATTAGCAAGCACTCTGTGTTGACATATGCACACAGGTTAGGCGTGTCAGACAGTATGAGCTTCTGGGGGAAGCTGATGTTTTAATGAAGGCTTTGCCTCCTCCCCATCAGAGGGAAGCACTGCCGGCTTTGCCGCTCACCATCTGTAGAGCAGCCTCCCAAGTGGCATTCCTCATCAATCCAAGGCCACCCCTCTGGAACAAAATACCTAACTCTTTTGGTGGAAGGCTTCAATCAGCTTCTTGTTTCTGTGGTAGTGGACAAGACATGATAACTCAGAAAAAGAAGAGATGTTCATGCAAAATGTTCTCTGTTTCTCTGGTGTTCAGTTATATGATCTGTGTTTGGGCCCTTCCACTTATGTTTGATGTGAAGCAATGCTTTTCTCCACTTGCCAAGATAGAAAAAAAGAATAATCACTTAAAATAATTTCAGAAGCTTGTATGAATCACTCTGTTGTCTAACAAAAACCTGATCTGGGCAAAAGCAGTGCAAAGTCTTGAATGTTCTGCAGTTGAAATCATTATGTGGCAGATGTACTCAGAAAATTGGATAAGCAAATAGCTTTGTGTTTTTTACCACCTACATTTCAGAGTGCTAGGAAAAGTCTAGGTGTTAGTTGCAAGCTTATCATATGCTAAAAATGTAATACTGTCAATGCTACAAAAGGGCCTGTTTGTTTTGAGCTGGTTATCTGTACTAAGGATTAGGAATTAGTTATTTTGGTAGGGCTTAAAGAAAACTGAGTGATGCTCTGGAAAGGAAAGGTAAAGTTTAATTTAAAAACAAATATTGCTTATAGTATTAGAGGGATATTGTACACGAGAAATATGATGCCAGTACTCAAAATCAAAGGAGCATTGTGGCTGGTGCATGGGACTGGGACTGAGATTGGTGATAGTTAGATTTTGTTTCTGGTTTACACTGCCAGGAAGTTCCTGCTTGTCCCTGAGAATTTCCCTGTGCTGTATTTTGCCTTCTGCCTGAGCACCGTGATCCTGGAAACAGGGATTGTCTGTGCTTGCTTCATGAGGCTCTCACTAGAAAGTCTCAGCTTTGGCAAGGTCTTCCACTAGCAGTGATGCCTCCAGGAGCACATCCATGCACGTGTGCTGACTCGGGGTGGAGTAGCTTTCAGAGTACACCTCTAACAGGGTTTTCCTGCTACAGCTTCCTAGAACTCATCCAGGCTGGTGGGTTTGAAGGGTGGGGCAAAGACATTTGGCTTGTCTGAACACACCTGTGTAAAAGCACCTGGAGATATTCTGGCACCTGAAAGAGAACTGGGTGAGGCATTGTACTTCAGAGAGTTAGACAGGTGAGTGGTTGGCCAGACAACAATGACCTGTCTGTGTTCTCACGTTAACTACAGGAATTAAAAAGGACATCTGGTCACTTGATTCCCCCGATTATGCCCTATCTTGCCAATAATATTAACTAGCTAAGGTCTTCTCAGAAGAAATAGTACCAGTTTCTTTAACAGGATAGGGATGGACCCGAGGGAAACTGGGAAGTAACCTGCATGTCACGCTTACATATAGGGCCATATATTCTGAACTCGTGACTCTCGGTCTTGCTATGGTTTATATTAACCCATTTAATTTAATCCAGATGGGTCTCTATCTCTTTCTGTGAAATTCACTTGACCCTTCCTTGTTCACCTATATAAATTCCAATATAGATTTTTTGAGGGATATCATCTAAAATGTTTTATTCATGGTACAAAATCATACATTAGTATCACTGTGTCTGATCCTCTGAATAATGATTGCTTGAAAACATGCTTTTTATCTGATCAAATGCTTAGCAACTCCATATTGGATAAGGGTTATGGGCCATTAGCCACCAGATACAAGACATCCCTTAAAATGTAGGAGAATAGTCACCTTAACTTCTTCAAATTTATCTTAAATTTTCTCTAATTCTTCAGTAACTGGATTAGGGTTACCTGCTGTGTTTAACAGCATTACTCGGTATTGTTCCAATAGCCTACATGGAATAAACACAAGATTTATCAATAATCTTAAGTAGCAAGCAGTAATAAACTGACTCAGGGACACAGCAGTTCACCATATTTGCTTCTATGCCCCTGAAATTTTTCTGAAAACAATTATTACAATTGAGTTATATGTAAGCAGATTTCAAAGAATGTGCTGAGCAAAGGGTCTGAAGGAGAAGCAAGGTTTTCAGATGAGCCAAGGACTATTTATATTGGACATAAAATTCCCATGAGGTCTTGCTGCCATGGCCCCTCTTGCAGGCAGAGGCTGTTTGGAATTCAGTCTCTTTGCCTTCACCACAAGTGCAGATGGTGGTGTGTAGTACCAGCAGCTTCATTCTGCAGGGAAGGATTAACAGACGCAAAAGTCACAGAGATTGGTATCATTGGTATTTAACAAGACTTGGATATTAGGGAGAAAAATAATGCGCTTTTCTCATGGGTTTCTCTTTAGCTATAAAATTCCCAGCTTTTTTTTAAAAGTTGGTGGTCATTGCTAGCTTTTCAGAGCACCAAAGGAGAGATGCTTACTTCCATTCTGATAACATTATCACAGCCTAAACATCCTGAAAAGAACAGAAATCCCAAAATGAACAAAATATTCTGCATTGCCGATAAGTCTTCTTTTCAAGGACCCCGTGGCAATGAGTAAGCTCTTGGGACTCTGAGGAACATGAGAGAGGAATGAAATTGTAGAGCCACAGTGCTGTGGAGTTTGGGCAGGATGATAGTCCTTGGGGCACCACAGGGAGGGATCTATGAAAAGGGACAAGCCTGCTTTGTGATTTTGAAGACGTTCAAGTTGTTCAGTGTAGCTTCAAAGTCATGCCAATAGCCATGGAAATGAGGCCTGTTGTGCTGTTTGGGTAATCCTGACAGGGTAACTCCAGGCCTGAGATCTACCCCGTCCTGTTTTTGGGACAAGACACCATATTCTCTGCTACCCTTAGCCCACTGGTCTTGTGGACTGTATCCAGGGGCCTGGAGGGAGGCTTGGAAGGTCTTATCTAAGGTGATGCTGAGCCCAAGACTCTTGATGTCTGGGGCTGTGCCTTCCTCAGAGCTGTTTCAGGAGAAGACAACAGCCACTTTGTGTTTGCCTAGTCAATCTCTTTAAAAAGTAGTACCGATGACAGTGAAACAGTCAGGTTATGAAAAATATACACCTAAAAATCATATTTGAATGTAAACCTGCCCAGCACTGATTAAACTTTGTCATGTTTTTCTTTGTCATGCTCTCCTCATTCACCCAGTGACTTCTGCCTCCTTACCTGTAATTTTTTGAGAAATGATATTATATTAGTTAGCAAAAAATTGTGCTTCTTCTATGGAACATGAGCTTATTTATTTGCTGCATAATAGCTAATCCATAGCTGCAGTTTCTGAGCACCTGCAGGGGTAGAATATCTGGCCTTTGCTATTTTAGACCTACAAATGCACATGCAGACACTCTTTCATGCACACACACAAAAAAACCCTATGCACTGATTTACTGACTCACTCTGAGAGACAATGTGTTCAATGGTCTTGGTTTCATGGTTTTCATCTTCTGGTGTTAGCAGGAAATGCAGGGTGAAAGAAGCGTGGACATGAGCAGAGCATTTGGTGCCCTTCCTAACTCCCAGGATGTGACCTCCAGAATCTACTGCTGAACACCGAAATTACAGAAAAGGGAACTGGCTCTGCCACTTTAGAACCAGCACAGGATTTGTAAGACAAGCTTTAGTATCTGCGGAAAAAATACCTAGCAGAAGTGTTTGGACACTGGCAGCTTGTTTCTAGTCAGCATCCCACAGCAAAGAATTATTACGTCTTACGTTTATTTTTTATTTACATACACATCAACCTGACAAAATGAGGTTTATGCTTTCTCCACTTTTTAGTTTCCAGCTGACTATCATTTTCTTTTAAGATTAAATAAGTAATTTATTGAACTGTAACATCTAGTATTTATTAGGAAATTGCTGGGTAATTTTAACTGTATCTTTTTTTAAAACATAAATCTGCATCCAAGGCCTCCAGTAACTTTGTGCGACTCTGCACCATTAATTTCTTCCAGAGTGACATTCTGATATGAGCTGAACAGATGGAATTGCAGGATTGTTCTAGCAAATTTATCATAAAAAATGCATCCGACACCTGTGTAATTTGCCTAATCATTTTCCTAATAAGCTCCCACCATTAATTATGCACGATTTCCACAATGCAATCAAGATAAAAGTAAATCTGATGACTTAATACCCTTCAAAATAATTGGTTCACCCAACACAAGGCCTCCTTTGCTTTCCATAGCCATTCCAGTTAATTAGAAAAAGGGTGCACCCTGTAGGAGTCAGCAGAATGGAGGCTGAGCGCATGGTGGGAGGCAGGCCTGCTGGTTTTTTGGGCAGGAGTCAAGGATATTAACTCATGAAAGAGAGNGAAAGTATGGCTCAGGTATTCCACATAGGCCTCAGGCAGTGTGGAAAAACGTGATAATTTAAAGGTGCTGCAAATTTCCTACACCTCGTCTGGATGAGTGAAATTAACTAGCACTAAAAGCTGTCAAATTAAAGGTTGACTTCCAGATATTAGCACCTTAAATGTCACCGAATATTCTCCGTCTCTCCCCTCCCCACTCTCCCTCCTTTCTCTCCCTCGGCCTCTTTCTCCCCTGCCCTCCTCATCCCTCCCCCATCTTTTTTTTT